>PVKU01006151.1:0-31983 GCA_004027475.1 Anoura caudifer
TTTTTTTTTTTTTTTTTTTTTTTTTTTTTGGTCTGATCATGGCTATTATGTAGTAAGGGGCAGAGCCTTAGGTGTTCCCCAGTGTAGGGCAGCCCAGTAGCTGGATAGTGACTCTGTATGTGGGGGCAGGGTCTGAGAGGGAACAATGGCACTTGCTCTGCTCTCTCTGGGATTCCAGTCCCTTCCACTGCTTCCTCTTCACCTAGATTATCTGCACGCGAATGTGGGTCCACCTGGTTAGCCAACCACCTTGTGCGGCCTTGCTGGGTCTGCACCATTGCCACCTCATGCCCGGGGTCTGCTAGCTGCCACCTGTGCACCTGGGGTCTGCTAGCCACTACCTGTGTGCCTGGGATCTGCCAGCCACTGCTGCCTGCGTGCCCGGTCTGCACCTCCACTTTTTCCTGCTGCGACTCTACCCCTCTTACCGGTCTGGATGAATGGTTGTTGGAACTCCATACAGTTCAATTTTCTATGAGTTCTGGTTGTTTTCTTGTTTCTAAATCTTTGTTGTCCTTAATTTTGGTTGTGAGAGGAGGCACAGTGTGTCCACCTATGCCTCCATCTTGGCTGCTAAAATTCCAAATGGTGTAGAAGAACGATCTCCTTGGTCTCTGAACACATCCTCTGCAATTTCATAGAGCATGTTGGTCACTTGCTTCTGCACATTTGTTGGATCAGGACAAAATGCCTGTTTTCTGTTTTTGCTGCTTTAGTTAACACATGTTACCTGCATGCTCCCTGGCTACTGGATGCTTTCCTGGCTTCTGAATCCAAGGTACAGTCCATGGACTTCTGCTAGCCTAGTCTGCCACCCTCCATCCAGGCATATATGCTCCTATACATGGTCCCTAGCATTCACTGCTGCCAATATCTTTATTCTCCAATCTTGCTTCTTATGCTGTCTCTCTTATCCACTGTCAGCAAAAGGCCCAATGGAGCAAGGGAACATATAGTAAAGAGGTATTTGTGAGCAGAAGGCCTTTCTAAGATCCAATACCTACTCCTAAAAAGGCAGCCTGGCCTATCAGTTTTTCTTTTTCACTGCTCTTATTATTGTCCTTTGATTTAATCTCATATCTATATACAAATTTATGCTTTGCAGAGTAGATTAATTGCAGTACCCAATGACTCCCAAACCTCAGTGAGTTACCCCAATAAAGTTTATTTCTCATGCACCTTTTTGTCCAATGCAGGGGGACAGAGAGGAAGCTGAGCTCTAAGCAGTTGTTTGGGTCCAAAGCTGACAATGCACTGCACGTGGTTCTCAAGATTGCTCTGAGAATTAACATCTAGATGACAAAAAGGAAAGAGAGAGTCATTAGTGCTGGTGGTGGGGAGTCTGGAGGGAAGTAACATACATCATCTTCCATGGGCCAGAACATGGCCACTTGGCCCCACCAAGTATAACTAGGAGACTAAGAAAGTCAGTCTCATTGTGTGTTCATGAGGAAAGTGTAAAGAGCTTAGTGAACACATAATATCATGGTGCCATGCATAGCCATTATCTCATCTGAAGCTCCTAAGAACCCTAGGAAGTACATGACAAGGATTAATGTTCTCTGTTTGTAGATGAGGGAACAGGATCTGAGAGATGAAGTGATTTGCCCAAAGCCACACAGCTAGTAAATGGCAGAATCTACAGTCAAACTCAGGCCATTGGCTCCAATACTCAAACTCCTTTTATACAACATGACCTGCAGGTTGTAATAAAATATGATCCCCGAGTGTCGGAGGAAGAGCTCTCAGGGTAAATTATATCTAAGTGAAATCTGGGGACAATTTACATAAGAAAAGCTTGAAGGAGCTCATTAAAGTGCAGATTCCTTGATTTCAACCTATACCTACCCAGAATCTGGATGATTCAGCATCTGGAGGGTGAAGCAAAGAATTTGTCAAGAATTCTTTTGTGCATGATATAGTTTGAGAACTCTCTGCCTTAGGACTTTACTTGATTTTCACCTACATGTTTAAAACAAATTAAAGATTCTTATAGAAAGCTGCTTTTTCACTAGTTTATAATCTGGTCTCTGCTGAAAGACCTCTATACTGACATTGGTGATAAAAGATTCAGTTGTATTTTAATGTTTAAAGACAAATGGGGTTCTTTCTAAAAATAAGCAAGTGGGGGTCAGAGAAGGCAAAAGTCTATAGCAAAATTATCATTCAGTTAGAAAAGCACTTAATAAAACTCTGGCTATCTCTATCGGCAAAGTGACTAAAGACCTGAAGCAAATTCTATGGTAATTCAGGTAAAAATAATCTTACTTTGTCTTGAATTTATAGCTTTATGTGAAATTCTGAGATAATGCCTTAAATTGAAGATAATTTTAAAATCAATTTAGAGGATAGGTTTTTTCCCCTGTCATGTTGCCTAAATATTGAATATAGATTTTGTGACATGTCTGGCACATATACTGCATGGTCTATGACATCAGGGGTATAAATATTTCATAATTAAGAAACAGATACAGCAATCATCCATCTAGCTTAATAAGCTTCTGAATTCATACCTATTCATTCCACTCCTAAAATTTGAGAATGCTATTAAGCCTCTTAATTATATTTTATAATATTTCATTTTAATGTAAAAATTATATATACTATTTTACTTCCATGTGGAAATCACTACTAATTTAAGGAATGTTCTGTAAGCTACTTAAAAAGTGTTATTTAGGTAGTCAAAATGTTTCCTTTTCTCTCTTCAAGGTGGTTTTAGATACTAATTGTATGAATTCCAACTTTAGGCTTAAAATATCCTTCTAGTAACTATAATTTAGTGTGAAATATTTATACTCTTTAAAAGAACTGTGCATAGAGAAATGCTGAATCATAAAATAGTAGATATTACTTATGGCAGCGGCAATCTTTGCTACGTTTCCTTGAATGGTCCTATCTTTGGCTTTAGTAGATATAGGTGAGTTGTTGGTACAATTATGGCCATGCTGGGGGTGAGCAGGGCTCACTCTTCATCCCTTGTGAAAGAAGTAAATGATTGGACATCTTGATCTTCAGAGAACTGAGACCAGAGTTTAATTGAACTTGAAAGTTAAAACCCCAGTTTTCTGTTTGCCCCTGCCTGTCATGAACGAAGTGGTAGTGTTTCCAACTAAACTCTAACAGGCTGATGGTTATAAAAGGTGCTTGGAGTTGGCCTTCATTATTTCAGAGCCAGCATTTGGGATTAGCAGTTCTGCACATGCAGCTCTACTCTTTGGTTTAGAGCAATTGATTTTATCTTAACCAAGTTAAGGAAGGTATCACACAAGACTGTGTATTTTGGCCAAGAAAAATGAATAGGATTTCACCCAGCAGGGACAGGAGAGAGAAATGAAGAGCTGAGGACCAGCAAGAGCAAAGCTCTGGAGGTGGGGGAGTGTGTGGCACAGTCAGGGAATGTGAAGGGACCTCTGATGAAAAGAGCCAGGCCGTGCAGGTGAGAATAAAGAATAAGGGCAGAGGTCCATTCTGAAAGTCCCTCTAGTCCTTAATCTTTTGACTGATCTGCATCCATCACATAGAATACAAATATTTATATTTTATTAAACCTTAGATCTGAGTTCCAATTAGGTTTAGTTAATTCTAATCTTATATAATGTCAAAGGGAGGTATTATGGGAATTGTACTGTAGTATAATGTAATTACTAAGAGCAATTATTTTAGGATCAGATTGACTTGGGTTCAGATAATGACTTCTTCACTTACTAACAAAGCAAACTGTATCAATTAACTTAATCTCGCTGAGCCTCAGTTTCTCCATGTAAATATAGATGTTAGGATCATAACACCTATCTCGTAAGACTATTACTGATATTAAAAGTATCCATCTATCATCCTGGCCGGTGTAGCTCAGTGGATTGAGCACCAACCTGAGAAACAAAGGGTAGCCAGTTCTATTTCCAGTCAGGGTACATGCCTGGGTTGTGGGCCAGGTCCCCAGTGGGGGCCATGTGAGAGGTAACCACACACTGATGTTTCTCTTCCTCTCTTTTTCCCTCCCTTCCTCGCTCTAAAAGTATACACATACATACATACATAAATACATAAATCTTTTTAAAAAGTATCCATCTTTTGTGAGGTGGTGAGGGACAAATATGATATGATCTCACCTTTAACTGGAACATAATCAGCCAAAGAAAAAAGCAAGCATAATGTAATCAGAGACACTGAAAGTAAGAACAATCTGACAGTAACCAGAAGGGAGGTGCGAGGGGATAATGGGGGGAAGGGTTTTCAGGAACTATCATAAAAGACACATGGACAACACTAAGCAGGAGGGTAGAAGCAAGGGAGGGATGGGGGTTTGGCTGGGGCAGGGGGAGCGACAGGGGAAAAAGGCAGACAACTGTAATTGAATGACAATAAAATAATTTTAAAAAGAAAAATTATAAAGACAGATTTTCTAACACAAGCAATAAAAAATAGTAATTAAGTAGAAAAGTATATTAAAAACATTAATTCTATATTCAAAATAAAAAAGTATCCATCTATCTATACACAGATACATACACACATACATGCAATACACTCGTATATGCTTAACATGGTACTTGACACACCATAAACACTCAAAAATGATCTTTGAAGTAAGTGAAATGGATAAGATTGCACAGGGCAAGTGTGTAAAGCACATTGAGAAGAGGGTCTAGGACTCAAGGAACACCAAGCCTGAATCTGAATCTCAGCTCCATGATTCACTAGCTCTATAACTTCTAGCAAGAGGCTCTGTTGGATATGAACTGTGAAGTGTTTATTAGCTTTAACATGAAGGATGATGTAGATGATTTTGGTGAGAACTTTTCAGTGGAGGGGTAGGCTTAGGAGGGAGAATAAGTGAATGGGCAGTGAGGATACGCAAATAATAAATGTATCAATGACTGCTACTATTACTACTATTCTTGCCAACTTCTAGAACCAATACCACTACTACCACTGCGAATGGGTCTTACTATGAGCCAGGCTCTGTTAAGCACTTTGGAGGAATGAGCATATTCATACCATTTCTATCTCTAACTTATGGATCAGAAAACAAAGACTTAGGATGCTTAAATACCATGGACAGGGTTACAGTTACTAGGTGGCATAAATGGGACACAAACACAATTTCTTTTCACAGCCCCCTGCCTGTATAATGAAACTTAAGAAAGTTCCAAGACATTCGTTTAACAGGTCTTGCAGATGAGCAGATACTGTGTACTTAGTTTTCTTAGCACAAGGTCTCCGAAGAGAAAACAGATAATAAAGCAAATAACTGTATTTTGAGGCTGGGGCTTTGAACTCAGAGACTACACATTTGCCCGAGTGGCTAAGACTTTTTGTATTTCTGCTAATAATGTGACTATAAGACAGGGCTGCTTCAGCTGTGGTGTCCTAAAATGACATTCCTGGAGCAATGCCAAACATGTAGCTTGAATCAAGAGAACACCCAACCAAAAACAAACAAACAAACAAAAAACCCCAAAACAAAAAGAATCAAAAACAAGACAAAAAACAAACAAACAAACAAAACAAACTCATGGTGAAGATTTTGAAAAACATCATAGGGGCAGGAAAGAGCTGTGTTTTACCTAAATATTTTGGGATGATCTCTCGTGTCCTAAATGTGGATGGATCTTTGAATTTGAACAGCTGTATCACTGTGTAGTTGTGTGACCTTGAACACATGATTTAACCACTGAGTACCTCAATTTTTTTTATATAAAATGTGGGAAATAACAGCATTATACCTCTTAGGGTTATTTTGATTTGATCACTTAGAACAATGGCTGGAATATAGTAAATACTAGCTCTTGCTACTTCTCTTTCTCTCTCTCCATCCTTCAACATCTGCTTTTAAAACCCATTTGATATCTCCCATCTTTAGATTTTTTCATTTTCTCTCAAACAATCAGTTGTTTTTGGTTTTCACCCCTTCTTCTATTTCAATAGAGATGCTAGATATGTCTTCTTAATTAGTCACTTAGATAAACATTTTATCTCCTTTAATTTTTCACTGTCTTGTGTACCATTTGGACAAACCATAACCCTGGACTAATCCAACTCTCTTTAACTTTGTGGCTTCTTGCTCTCACTTCTTTCCCCAACAGCAGTTGAAGAAGTAATATTCTTTTAGTCTGAGGCAAATCCCATTTCTTACTTCTCTTCAGGTAAATGATCCTTTCTCTTCTAGCTTCAGTGTTGTCTACTGGCTTCCTTCTTCCTTCTCATTAGCATTTAAACATGGTCAGTTTCTCCCACTACAGAATAAGATGCAAACCAAACAAACAAAATACACCTTCCCACCACCCTATGTCTCTCTCTAGCTACCACCCTAGAAGGGCAATACTTCTAGATTCCAGATTTATAGAATCTAGAAAAATCAGTTTACACAGTACTGTCTTCACATGCTCCTTAACATTGGAGTTAACTGTGGTCTACATTTTGCCTCTCCCTTTCCACTGACATTGTCCTAGAAAAGTCATCTGTGCCTTATGGTGGCAGTAATAAAGGGTAGATGGTATAGAAAAAAAGTTTTGCCTCCCCCACAGAGTATAACATAATACCTGACACAGAATAGGAACTCAGTAAGTGCTTGTGAGAAGAAGGAAAGAAGATAATACAAATAGGCTCACTATGACAAAAGAATGACTTGAAATATTTCTGTCTTGAGGCCAAGCTGGTACAAATTCATATGAAATTCAGTAAGAAAAGCCTCTCCTTGGAAAGAATGGAGATACTTGAGCTGATTTTGATTAGGTAGCAAAAAGAATAGTGTTAGTTAACTTTTTTATTTTATTTTTATTAAATATTTTTGAGTAAATTGGTAATTCATTTCAAAAACAAATGTATTGAGTGGCACATTATCAAGTTTAATGCATTAAGAGACCAGTCCAGTAAAGTTTGTGGCCCACAGCTTGAGAAACACTCCTTGAGAGCTGTAAAATGCATAAAGGGAGCATACCCATTACATTTCCCAGTTACTCCTCACTATCTTCTATATCTTAGCTTCATCTCAGATTTGCTTGTACTCTTTTTATTCACTGATATTCATCACAGGTTTTGATTTTAAGTCGAGGAGGAAGGAGGCATTCTTTCTTGAAGGCTGGGATGGAATGTGGGCAGAGATGGCTAGTTTCCCCATCAGTGGAGTGGATACCATGGCCCAGATCCCCTGTGTAGTCACCATCCTCAGTGACTGGCAATTTGCCTTTTGGAAGCTCACAGTTGCCTCTTCTCACTGAAAGTTGTCCTAGGCCTCAGAGAACTGCTTTGCCCTGGGTTACACCCCCACCCTGTAACTGGATAGCTACCTAATTCAGGGATACAAAGACTGGGTAGCCTTACTTGAATTTGGGACAGCACTGAAGGACCACCCCAGCTCTAGACCCTCATAGAAGTCAACTGAGGCCCCATTTGCAACCACATTGCTGGCAGCATCTCCCACTGCTCAACCCTGCCTACCTCATCTCTTCACAGGCTTTTTTTTTTTTTTTTGGTAAAAGACAGAATGCACATGACAATTAAGGATGTGCTTTTATTTGAGCTACTGCAATAAGTAGAATATTTATTAATGAGGAATTTCTCAAAGAAAGGAAGAGGGCTGGAGGTTTATAGAAGCATGAGTCAAGGGAGTTATTTGCTTCATCTAGGAGTATTATAGAGGCCACATGGAAAGATAGAGAGGGTCATATGGGGTATATGCAAATGTGCCAGGGTCTCATGGTCATTTGTGGTTAGCTATTTCCAGAACAAAAAGGGTGGTGGTGGTGGTTGGGACCTAATTGCTACTGCCTTCTTGGAACATAGGGCTCAGTTAAAGTTTAATACTCTCAAAAGCTTTCCTCAGTCAGACTCTCGTAAGTGACTCTCCATCTCAAAATCTGTTTCCAGAGAACCATTCAAAAACGATCTGCCATCTGGCCTTTTGGACTGGGTTTAAGCTCCTCTGGTTAGAAGCTATATGCCAGAAATCTGTAGAATTGTATTTTGATGAGATAATTGAAAGATTCTGGGCAAAAAAAGGGGTGAGATTTTAGCCCAAAGGCTTTAAAACTCTTCACGCACAATGAGACTTGACTGTCAACTGAGCTGTTTCAGGGCCAAGTTGAGATCCTGAACTGGAGTTCTTGGAGGCTTCTCTCCCAGCAATGCCCTACAACCCTGAAGACAGGAACTTGTGAAAATATCTACATATAGTAATACAGTTGGTGTGGACCTTGGACCTTGCAACTCCCACTCCCAGCCTGGGCAGTGATAATTGTAAAGCCTCTTCCCACTGGAGGGCAGCACCCTGAGAGAATAAAACAAGGAAGAATAAAGTGCACCCTGCATGATGCCTGCAAGTAAAAGTCTCATGGGAGGCCATCGAAAGTGGACATTTTGGAAACAGAAGCCTGAATTCTAGCTTCTGTGGAGGCTTGAGCTTTATGGTTTGGTCATGAAAAGTAAATGTGACTTTTCAGGATGTGAGGTCTGCGATATCTGGGTTACATTCAGGTATCTTTAAGGAGGTCTCATTAAAATAAGAATTTTCTTTCTTGGCAAGTTAGGTCACACATAAATGAGATCAAAGGCCAGAAATTTCTTTATAAGCTATATAGTACCTAAGAATGTAAGCTTTAAAAATAGATAGCATTGTCTCTGTAAAGGTTAGTGGGAGGTCACTTTTGTGGTTAGGCACTTTGATTTTGGAGTCTGGCAGATCTGTATGACTCTGGACTAGATTTTAATCAGTGGGGATGCCAGAGACTTTAACCTCCCACATATGATGGTTCCCCAAAGGAACACATATCTAAGCAATAATGAAGATGAACTACATTTGGTATAATTGAAGCTTCAACACAAATACTCTAAACTTGAGTAACTTCCATAAATCATGCAAACAAATGAAAAAACAAACAAAAATTCAGGGTAAAAAAGTTTTCTAGACAAATTTAACTTTAAACAAGTCAGTTCTTTACCCAACTTTTACTCCCAGCTTGTTCAATTTTGTTCTCTCTCTCCCCCTCCCACACACACTAGATTGCAGTCCTAAATCCCTCTATGTAGACATGTCATCTCTTCAACTAATAATACATAACTTTTCTGAGCCTCAGTTCCCTCATCTGTGTGATGAAACATGGTTGTTAGCAGTGGGTGACCCATTATTAGCGCGCATCTCTAGAGAAAAATTAGTATTGGAATGAAATTTTTATAGGTTTTATAGGATCTCTGGTAATTATGTCATCTCCAATTAAACTTTTATTGCACTTTTCCATATGCTTATGTGTAGAGTGAAAAGAGGGCAATGTTTCTATCTGTCTGTCTCTCTCCCTCTCCTCATCTGAATCCAGGATCATGTGATTGCACAGAACAAGAAACAGAAACACTTCAGAGCCTCAGTGAAAGGGGGATTTATTAATAAGGGGAATCTTTTGGAATGCAATTTAGGATGTTCATACTTCATCTGTATAATTAATTTACTATATTTTGCCATGTATAATGTGTACTTTTTTGCCCAAATTTTTGATAGAAAGACAAGAATGCACATTATACATGGGTATTTCTACATAATCTCATGTATAATGCACAAAAAATGTGGGTGTGCATGATACATGAGATTGCATTAAGCATGGCAAAATACAGTTAATCCCCTAGAGTAATTAAGCAAACATTTCTAAATACAGATCAGAAAGCTGATGCCCAGTGATGAAACATAGCTTATCCTTTAAAAATGATCATATCCACTCTTTTTCTCCTGGGCTGCTTGAAGACTGGCCACCATCATGAACAACACAGTAACTATCCAGACCAGGAAGTTGATGACTAACAGACGACTTCAGTTGAGATAAATGGTCATTGACGTCCTTCACCCTGGGAAGGCAACAGTACCTAAGACAGAAATTCCAGAGAAACTAGCCAAATATTTAAGACCACAGCAGATGTCATCTTTGTATTTGGATTCAGAACCCATTTTGGTGGAGGCAGGACAGCTGGCTTTGACATGATTTATGATTCCTTAGGTTATGCAAAGAAAAATGGACCCAAATATAGACCTGCAAGACATGGCCTGTATGAAGAAAGAAGTCCTCAAAAGAAACAAAAAAAATAACAACAGGGAAAGGAATGCAATAATGGAATGAAGAAAATCAAAGGACTGCAAAGGCCAAGAGACAAGGAGTAAAGATTTTTCAGTGACTTTATCTGTAGTGATTGTGCAGATTTCTCATGAGAAGATTAATGAACTAAGAACTTCCAAAAAAATCATTTCTGTATTATTGGACATTTGAACTGTTTCTGTACATTTTTATTATTTAAAAATTCAGCAAATATTTCTCTGCATATTATCTTTTTTCTTTTGAAATGCTTTTATGAGAATAAATTCTGAGAATTCATATTATATGGACAAAAGATCATTATATATGAGCTTTTCAGTGATTCAGTATGTGTCACTCTGGTTTTTATTTTATGAGGTATTTTTTTAACTAAGAAAGCTATAATTATTTCACCAAGGTAAAGATGCCTTTCGCTGTGCTTATTAATTATTAGACAGTGACGTGTGTTTGGGATGATGAATATCATAGTTGAATTATCTATGGGCTCTTTGTCATGTGGATTTATTTAGTCTTCCTTATAATATTGAGTATTTACTAAGTGTGGACCTTGTCCTTATGTGTCCATAGCCACCAACCCCATCAGCCAGACAACTCTGTTCTCCAGAGTCAGGGATCTGCACCTTTAGTATGAAGGACCATCTCCTGAAGTCATTCTGCAGACAGTTTTAGAAAGAAAATTTGACTGAGAAAAATAAAATTTCCACTTGCTTTCAAAACTAGTTTTGAGCAACTATAAGATAAAATGATGCTAAGTGTAATGATCTATTGGGAATAAAGGTTCCATAGGAAGGAGAGTGCAGTAAAAAGAAAGAAATGATGGTGGTAATAACAATGACTGAGAAGCACTCATTAAGAATATACTATTTTTAAAATTTATATGGAACCATAAATGACCCTGAATAGCTGCAGCAATTTTGAGAAAGAACAAAGTAAGAGGGATCACAATACCTGATATCAAACTGTATTACAAGGCCACTGTAATCAAAATAGTCTGGTACTGGCATAAGAACAGACACATAGACCAATGGAACAGAATAGAGAGCCCAGAAATAAACCCAAGTCTCTATGGTCAATTAATATTTGAAAAAGGGGGAAGAAGTATAAAATGGAGTAAAAATAGCCTCTTCAACAAATGGTGTTGGGAGATCTGGAGAGATACATGCAAAAAAAATGAAACTAGATCACCAACTTACACCATGCACAAAAAAATTCAAGGTGGATAAAAGATGTAAATATAAGTTGTGTCACCATAAAAGTCCTACAGGAAAACATAGGCAGGAAAATCTCAGATATTCCATGCAGCAATATTTTCACCAATATGTCCTGTAGAGCAAATGACATAAAGGAAAGAATAAACAAATGGGACTTCATCAAAATAAAAAGCTTCTGCACAGCTAAGGAAAATATCAGGAAAATGAAAAGGGAATCAATCATATGGAAAAACATATTTCCCAATGATACCTCAGACAAGTGCTTGATCTCCAAAATATATAAAGAACTCACATGACTCTACACTAGGAAGACAAACAACAATTAAAAAATGAGCAAAAGACCTGAACAGACACTTCTCCAAGGAGGACACACAGAGGGCCCAGAGACATATGAAAAGATGCTCAGCATCACTAGTCATCAGAGAGATGCAAATTAAAACCACAATGAGATACCACGTCACACTGGTGAGAATGGTCATCATAAGCAAAGCAACAAACAAGTGCTGGTGAGGTTGTGGAGAAAAGGGAACCCTAGTGCACTGTTGGTGGGAATACAGACTGGTGTAGCCACTGTGGAAAACAGTATGGAATTTCCTCAGAAAACTAAAAATGGAGCTGCCTTTTGACCCAGCAATTCCACTGCTGGGATTATATCTTGAGAACCCTGAAACACAAATCCATAAGAACCTATGTACCCCAATGTTCATAGCAGCACAATTTACAATACCCAAGTGCTGGTGGCAACCTAAGTGCCCATCAGTAAATGAATGGATCAAAAAGCTTTGGTAGTTTTAGACAATTGAATACTACACAGCAGAAAGAAAGAAGGAGCTCCTACCCTTTGAGACAGCATGATGGAAGTGGAGAGCATTATGCTAAGTGAAATAAGCCAGGAGGTGAAAGACAAATACCATATGATCTCACCTTTAACTGGAACATAATCAACAAAACAAACAAGCAAGCAAAATGTAACCAGAGACATTGAAATTAAGAACAATCTGACAGTAACCAGAGGGGAGGTGTGAGGGGATGATGGGGAGAAGCGTTTTCAGGAACTACTATAAAGGATACATGGACAAAACCAAGTGGGAGGGTGGAAGCAAGGGAAGGAAGTGGGTTTGGCTGGGGTGGGGGGACTGGTGGGAGTTAATGCAGACAACAGTAATTGAACAAAATTGAAATAATTTTAAAAATACAAAAAATATACTATTTAATTTATTTGACAAATATTTATTGAATGCCCTATTGTGTGTGTGTGTGAGAGAGAGAGAGAAAGAGAGAGAGAGAGAGAGAGAGAGAGAGAGAGAGAGAGAGAGAGAGAGAGAGAGATCCCTCCAGCAGCTAGAGCATGTCAAGATTGAATGAGAGTAGTGTTGAAATGCTTATAGCATACTCATCACTTTTGTTATAAGGAAATTAAGGCATAGAGAGATTAGATGACATGCTCAAAGTCAGACTCCTAAAAAGTAGTAGATCTGGAATTTTAAACAAAGCCTATCTGACTCCTGTTTTTCTTCCAAAGTATAATACCTTCTAATGTCATAGGAAAAAAATAAAATTAAAGTTTATGGGATTTGGGAGGAGGAATTAAGTAATTCTCTCCTAGGGGTCAGAAAAGGTCTTTGAATAATAGTACACTATTATTTGCCTAGGCTTTGCTAGGCAAAAGATAAGACATAGTTGAGGCAGTGAAAGAGCTGTTAAAGTTTGAAAAGGCAGCATGAGCAAAAGCAATGAGCCTTTGATATGTTTGAGGTTTCAAAGAAAGGAAAGTGGATGGTCCTTATGGGTGGACCACAGGTGAGGTGGAGCTAAGGAGAGAATTGAGAAAGCCTTGGAAACAGAGCTTGGAGCTCCAATGTGGAGTGCCTTCAAATATCATGTGAAAGATTTCAGATTTCATTATACTCATAGCTCCAACCAATTGCAAAGGAAAAACATGAATAAGAGCCTGAAACAAGGCTGTAGCAATGGAAATGAAAAGACTTATGAGAGTCCAAAGATAGTTTCATGGCAAAATTGGCTGAATTTTATGACTAATTAAATGCCATGCTGAGAGATGAAGGAGTTGAAGTGATGCTGAGGTTCCAGTTTTGGTGAAGAACTGTCTAATTAGGCTTTGTTCAGTTTAGTTCATCCAGCATTTATTGAGTATCTCTGTGGTGTGGCAGCAGAGGACTGGTATACCGACATCATTTTGCAAAGACATTCCTAGTGCTACTAGGCTAGAAGTAAGCATTTTGATAATGTATATTCTCTAGTTGATAAGAGTCTGTAGTTCAATGAAGTGCCTCAGAACTTACCTTACCAGACTCTATTGACCTGAAAAGAACCTCTTATATTTTATCTTTAATGAAATCAAGAATTTATTCAACACAATAATTAAAATTACAAACTATTAACTCCCAAATCATACATACATTCATTTTCATCCTTTAGCGCCTTCTTTAACCTGAAGAAATTATTGATATCAATTAAAAACCTTTGGCAGACTGTACTTGCCTTTTAAATATCTTTTATGTGGTACATATTCAAAGGTAGGTTGTTGGGTTTTTCAATATCTCAAAACTATGAAGCAAAAAACTAAGGCCTACAAGAGAACTAGGATGAGTCATGGTTATGGAAATGGAGTAGAAGTTTGCCTCTATCACTTTCACATGGCTCTTGTTATGGAAACTATTGCCTTGGTCTTCACTGCCTGTGTATGTGTAAAATAACACCTTTTTGTATTATTGATCTCAAATCAAGCCTTCTATGAAACTAGGACTCATCATAGTAAAACTATCTTAAAACAGACCTGGCAGGTATGGCTCAGTGGACTGAGCTCTAGTCTGCGAACCAAAAGGTCACCAGTTTGATTCCCAGTCCAGGGCACATGCCTGGGTTGCACGTTAGGTCCCCAGTAGGGGGCACACGAGAGGCAACCATACATTGATATTTCTTTCCCTCTCTTTCACCCTCCCTTTTCCTCTAAAAATAAATAAATAAAATATTGAAAAATCTGTCTTAAGACATTAACCATCTGCAATTGGAATAAGCTAGCATTTTGGCCTTCAGAGGATGATATAAGTGAAGTAAGAGGAAATCATCTGGTTATATTTCTAAAGTGAGTGAATTAGAAAGGATGAAAATATACCTCTCACCAATATGGTTTAAATATTTTTAAGCTAGCATTTATTGACTACTTACTATATGTTAGGCACCATGGGGTACATTTTTTGTTTTATATCTTATTAAATCTTTAGAATAACACAGTGGAGCTGTACTATTATTCCCATCTCCATTTACTTATGACAAATTGGGGTTGTTAGAAGTGAGGTATTTTGTCTAAATTCAGCCTGACTCTCTCTATTCTTGCTACACCTGGCTGTGGGCTTCTTGTGACCTATTATATTAGTCAGCAGTTGATGTCTTCACTTATTCTGAGATCTTTCTGACTCTCTGTTATTGGTACATGAGTAACTCTGAGTCAACTCATCAACAAAGTCAGGAATGACTCTCTTTGAGGTATGTATTTGTAAATTAAGCTGAAGTTCCTGAACTCCTTTGGTTTTGTACTTGCACACATGTCTACACGAATACTTCTTATTTTTTCCACATAGAATAAAGGGAACTTGAGAGCTGGACCCCTTTCATGTAGAATATCATCGTTCACTATTTTTCAATTCTGTTTATGAGTAATAAGAATAAGTCCAACCATTATCAGATGGCTTAGATGGTGTTACAGGTTAATTGTGTCCCACAAAATTTACATGTTAAAGTCCTATTTCCCAGTACCTCAGAATGTGACTTCATTGCAAAATAGGGTCTTTACAGACATAAGGAAGTTAACATGAGATGTTAATATGACTGGTATCCTTATTAAAAGGGAAAATTTGAGCACAGAGGCACATATACAGGAGAGATGCTATGAAGAGATAGAAGATGACCATCTATAAGCCAAGAAGAGAGCCCTAGAACAGATCCTTCCCTCATAGCCGAGTTATACTCTTTTTAAAATATATTTTATTGATAATGTTATTACAGTTGTCCCATTCCCCGCTTCATTCTCCTCCACCACATACACCCCTCCCACCCACATTCCCCCCTTTAGTTCATATCCATGTGTCATAAGTTCTTTAGCTTCTACATTTCCCACACTATTCTTGCCCTCCACCTGTCTATTTTCTACCTAACATCTATGCTACTTATTCTCTGTACCTTTTTCCCTCTCTCCTCCTCCCACTCCCCTGTTGCTAGCCCTCCATGTGCTCTCCATTTCTGTGGTTCTGTTCCTGTTCTAGTGGTTTGCTTAGTTTCCTTTTGTTTTAGGTGTGGTTGTTAATAACCGTGAGTTTGCTGTCTTTTTGCTGTTCATATTTTTATCTCCTTTTTCTTAGATAAGTCCCTTTAACATTTCATATAATAAGGGCTTGGTGATGATGAATTCCTTTAACTTGACCTTATCTGAGAAGCACTTTATCTGCCCTTCCATTCTAAATGAAAGCTTTGCTGGATAGAGCAGTCTTGGATGTAAGTCCTTGCCTTTCATGACTTGGAATACTTCTTTCCAGCCCCTTCTTGCCTGTAAGGTCACTTTTGAGAAATCAGCTGACAGTCTGATGGGAACTCCTTTGTAGGTTACTGTTCCCTTTTCCCTTGCTGCTTCTAGAATTCTCTCCTTCATTTTAATCTGGGCTAATGTAATTATGATGTGCCTTGATGTGTTCCTCCTTGGGTCCACCTTCTTTGGGACTCTCTGAGCTTCCTGGACTTCCTGGAAGTCTATTTCCTTTGCCAGATTGGAGAAGTTCTCCTTCATTATTTGTTCAAATAAGTTTTCCACTTGTTGCTCTTCCTCTTCCCCTTCTGGTACCCCTATAATTCAGATGTTGGTATGTTTAAAGGTATCCTGGAGGTTCCTAAGCCTCTCCTCATTTTTTTTTTTTAATTCTTGTTTCTTCATTCTTTTCTGTTTGGTTGTATCTTTCTTCGTTCTGGTCCACTCCATTGATTTGAGTCCCAGTTTTCCTCCCATCACTATTGTTTCCCTGTGCATTTTCCTTCATTTCACTTATTGTAGCCTTCATTTGTTCATCTAATTTGTGACCAAAATCAACCAATTGTGTGAGCATCCTGACCACCAATGCCTTGAACTGTGCATCTGATAGGTTGGCTATCTCTTGGTCGTTTAAAAGTATTGGCTCTGGTGGTTTGATTTGCTCTTTTGTTTGAGAAATTTTTTTTCTTTTTCTTTTTTTTGGTCTTGTCATGCCTGTTATGTATGAGGGATGGAGCCTTAGGTGTTCACCAGGGTGGGGCAACCCAGTAGCTGGGTTGTGACGCTATATGTGGGAGTGGGGTCTGAGAGGGAACAATGGTTCTTGCTCCACTCTCTCTCGGATTTCAGCCCCCTCTGTGAGGCTGGGAGTCTCTCCCAGCACTTCAACCCCCACAATTGTTTTCAATTGGTGCTTTTAGGCTTTATTTCCTGGCGCTGGGGCCCTGGGTTGCGCAGTCTACCTTGCTGCCTGTTTTCACCTGGATTATTTACACGTGAATGTGTGACTGTGGTCAGCTGCCTAGTGCACCTCACTGGGTCTGCTCGTTGCCTCCTGGTGCCTGGTAACTGCCGCCTATGCACCTGTGGTGTGCCAAGCACCACCCGCACATCTGGGACCACTAGCCACTGTTTTTTCCTGCTGTGATCCCTCTCCTCCAGCCGCTGACTCCACTCCTCTTTCCGGTCTGGGTGAATCATTGTTGGACTTCTGTACAATTCAATTTTCTATCTGTTCTGGTTGGTTTTTTTTGTTTGTTTGTTTATAAATTTTGTTGTCCTTAATTTTGGTTGCGAGAGGAGGCACAGTGTGTCCACCTATGCCTCCATCTTGGCTGGAAGTCCCTATTTATACTCTTGTGAGCACTGTAAAAACATGTGTTGAGGGATGAGGTGGTGTTTTTGTTTATGTGTTTGTCTTGTTTTTGCTTTTTTTTTTTAAGGAGGCCGTAGGGAAGAGATTCATGGAGGTTTCTCCTGAGATGGTGAAACCTAAAGTGCAGTTTTAAGAATGAAGTGAAGTTTATCTGGTGAGGAGGTTAGGGTGTGGGAGAAATGTACCCCAGGTACAAAGAGACAAGGTATAAAATGTCCTGAGTACAAAAGCAAGAGAATGATGTGCTCAGGGACTTCTTAAAACTCCTACCTTTGACCTGACACTACACATTCCTGCTTCTCCATCTACCTTTCTGAGCATTCTTTTCTTTCACTACTAGTTACTAAGTGTTCAAGGTTCATTCCTTAGCTCAGTAATATCCTGTTTTTACTAATTTCTGAAAAATACTATATTTAACAATGATAATGAAACATCATCTGCAAATGGACTTCCATATATGAACCTGCAGCTGAGATGGGTTCTTTTCTCTGGAATGTCAAGCCTTATCTTCAGTATTTATATTCTCAGAGCCTAGTATCAGTAAAGACCCCAGATATCAAAATTACATTCTTTAACTTTCTTCCAAAAATGTTGCCCAGGAATTGATTTATTTATTATGTATTAGTTTCAGGTGTACAGCTTAGTATTTAAACAATCTTTTACTCTATGGAGCATTCCATTCAATATTTCCAGTATACCAACTGGCACCATACAAAGTTATTACAATATTGTTGACTATATTTTTTATGCTTTACTTACTTCCCCCTGACTATTTTGTAACTACCAATTTGTGCTTCTTAATCCCTGCAGCTTTCACCCAGTGTCCCAACCTACCTTCCCCTCTGGCAACCATCAGTTCTCTCTCTGTATGTATGATTCTGTTTCAATTTTGTTTATTTATTTTGTTCTTTACATTCCACATAAGAGTGACATAATATGGTATTTGTTTTTCTCTGACTGACTTATTTCACTGAGAGTAATACCCTCTAGGTTCATCCATGCTATTCCAAATGCTAAGATTTCATTATTTTTTTATGGCTGAGTAGTATTCCACTGAATATATGTACCATTGATTTTTGATCCACTCATCTACTGATGGACACTTGGGTTGTTTCCATAACTTGGCTATTGTAAATAACACTGCAATGAACATGGAGGTGCGTATATTCTTTCAAATTACAGTTTTGGGTTCCTTTGGATATATTCCCAGAAGTCAGATCACTGGGTCAAAAGACAAAGCCACTTTTATTTTTTTGAGGCATCTCCATACTGCTTTCCACAGTGGCTGCATTAGTCTGCATTCCCACAAACAGTGCATTAGGGTTCCCTTTTCTTCACAACCTCACCAGCACTTGTTTGTTGATTTGTTTATGATGGCCATTCTGACCAGTGTGAAGTGGCATCTCATTGTGGTTTTAATTTGCATCTCTCTGATGGCTGGTGATGTTGAGCATTCTTTCATATGTTTCTGGGCCCTCTGTATGTCCTCCTTGGAGAAGAGTTTTTTCAGATCCTCTGTCCATTTTTTAATTGGATTGTGTGTGTGTGTGTGTGTGTGTGTATGTGTTGACAAGTATGAGTTCTTTACAGATTTTAGATATTAACACTTTATAATATATACCATTGGTGAACATGTTCTCTCATTTAGTAGGTTTTCTCTTTTTTTTTTTTTTTATGGTTTCCTTTGCTGTGCAAGAATATTTTAGTTTGATGTAGTCCCACTTTTTGTTTTTTCATCTGTTTCCCCTTCTGGAGTAGATACATTAGAAAAAATTTTGCTAGAGAAATGTCAGAGATGTATGCCTGTATTTTCCTCTAAGACTTTTATGGTTTCAAGTCTTATGTTTCAGTTGTTAATCTATTTTGAGGTTATTCTTGTATAAAGTATAAGAAGATCATCTAGTTTCATTGTTTTCCTCATTTGTCCAATTTTCCCAGCACAATTTATTGAATAGACTCTCTTTACATCATTGTATGTTCTTGCTTCCTTTATCCAATATTAATTGACCACAATGTCATGGGTTTATTTCTGGGCTGTCTATTCTGTTCCATTAATCTATATGTCTGTTCTTGTGCCAGTATCATGCTGTTTTTATTGTTATGACCTAGTAGTATAGTTTGATAGTGGGCACTGTGATACCCCCAACTTTGTTCTTTTTTCTGTGTTGCTGAGGCTATTCTTGTGTGTGTGTGTGTGTGTTGTTCCATATAAATGTTTGGATTATTTTTTCTATTTCTGCTCAATATGCCATTGGTATTTTGACAAGGATTGGATTGAATCTATAGATTGCTTTGGATAGTATGGACATTTTAATGATGTTAATTCTTCCTATCCATGAACATGGCATATGCTTTCATTTATGTATATCTCTTTTTGATTTCTTTCTTCAGTGCTTTATAGTTTGCCAAGTATAGGTCTTCTACTTCCTTAGTTAAATTTATTCCTAGATATTTTATTTTTATTTTTTGTAAAACTGTACATGGGATTGTTTTCTTAGTTTCCCTCTCTGATAGGTTATTATTGGTATATAAAAATTCTATTGTCTGGCCCTGGCTGGTGTAGATCAGGGGAATGAGCGTGGGCCTATGAACCATAGGGTTGGTTACAGGTCCGGTTGCAGGCCAGGTCCCCAACAGGGGGTGTGTGAGAGGAAACCACAGACTGATGTTTCTCTCCTCTTTCTCCTTCCCTTCTCTCTCTAAAATTAAAGAAAGAATATCTTAAAAAAAAACCAAAAAACTACTGTCTGTATTTTTTCGGATGTCTCCATCATCAGTCATTGACCTGGCCCCAAACCCTGCCATTATCTGACTCCCCCTGTACCCAAATACCTTGTTAGAATTCAGAGCTAGACTGACAGTTTTATTCTCCAAATCCCTATTTGTTCCCTAAATCCCTATTTGTTCCCTTGTGCTGAAATTCGAAGTAACCTTTGCTTGTGTGTTATGTCCTGGCATCTCTTTCCTATTCTACAAGTGATGAGAAAAATTACTGACAGTGATGGAGATGATATCTATAAGGCACTACAAAACCAGAAATGCCCTTAGGCTGCACCTGAGGACCTTGTAAATAGTATAATAATCTCCTGCCATCTCTTGATTAATTTGCTGCTGCAATTCCTTCCTTAAACTGTCTGCACTATTCTTTCTAATTAGAAGACCATTATCTTCCCTGGATAAAATGGGTGCACAATAGAAAATTAGAATTCGGGAGGGTTTTCTCAAATAGTGTGAGTATCACCCCTTTCCCCATTTCTTTTTCCTGGAGAAAATTTGCGGTTGTTGACATGGTGACCACCCTCTTCTTGATATGTTTTGTTCATATGAAACCATTCTCTCTTGAGCTTCTTTTTCTGAGTGTAATCCTTTTTTGGACTCTGCAGGATAATCCTTTTCTCTACCTGTGCTTTAAAAGTTTGTTTCCCAACCATCTCCTTGGGCTCATTCATAATTTCTGCTCTTCACACTTTACCAGTTTCCTCTTATTAATTCACAAAACCTTTATAACCACCAAACTCATGCTTGAACCTGCAGCTCAGATCTCTCTTCTTGAGATCCAACTTCCTATCTGGAAACTCCATTTGGTTTTCTCATAGATCTTATGATCTCATCCTATCAAACACTGAACCATTAATCTATTCCTTCCTCTTGGGGAAACTCAAATTGTTGCTATGTGTTTTCATCAGTTCAGCTGCTATAACAAAAATGCCATAGGCTGAGTGGTTTAAGCAACAGGCATTTATTTCTCACAGTACTGGAGGTTAGGAGTCCAAGATCAAAGTATCAAGACAAGTAATAACAAGTGTTGGAGAGGTTGTGGAGAAAAAGGAACCCTCATTCACTGCTGGTGGGAATGTAAACTGGAACAGCCACTATAGAAAACAGCATGAATGTGAATGTTCCTCAAAAAAATTTAGAATAGAGTTACCATATGACCTAGAAACCCCTCTTTTGGGTATCTACCCCCAACATTTGAAAGCATTTATTTGCAAAGATACAGGGTGAGGCAAAAGTAAGTCTATAGTTGTGAATATGAGAGTTTATTTTTATCTTATTATTTATTAATTATTGTACTGTTTTTCATATGAACTATTGTAAACCTACTTTTGCCCCATCCTGTATATGTAAAACTTTGCTCACTGCAGCATTATTCATGGTAGCCAAGACATGGAAATAACCAAAGTGTCCTTTGATATATGATTGGATAAGTAAGATGTGGTACATATGTACAATGGAATACTACTCAGCCATAGAAAAAATGAAATAATGTCATTTGTGACAACAAAGGTGGATTGTGACAATATAATGCTAAGTGAAACAAATCAGATGGAAAAGTCCATAACCATATCATTTCATTCAGGTGTGGCATACAAAACTAATAGCAAACAATAAACAAACAAACAAAAACTCATAGACACAGAAGAAAGTATGGTGGTTACCCGAGGGAAAGGGGATTGAGGAGAGGTAGTAAAAGGTAAAAGGTGTCAAATATATGATTATGGAAGAAGATTTGACTTTGGGTGGTGAACACATAATGTAATACATGTATACAGGTGATGTATTATAAAATTGTACACTTGAAACCTTTATAATTTTATTAACCAATGTTGCCCCAATGAATTTAATGAAAAATGAACAATGAGATTGCCTTAAATTAAAGAATTTATTTAAATCTCAAAAAAAAAGTGCCACCAGATTTAGTTTCTGGTGAAAGCCCTCTTCCTGGTTTGCACAAGGCTACAAGGGAGGACCTTGGAATACCTGGAATTATCTTCTGGAGGGTGGGCCTCTTGTAGTAGAGGCTTCATAGGTATCAGTGTACTAGCTGGTGTTGTCGTGGTACACTGCATTTGGCTTCAGTGAATTGTTTTAAAGACTCATTCAAGTTATTTGCCCATTTCATGGTAGGTGATTTACGGGCGCACCTGCCCACACCACGCTGAGCGTTCAGGAATTTTTGACCTGAAATGGCATGACCCCCTATTCACCCTATTTCTCCCCAAGTGACCTGTTTCTGTTTCCCCAGATGCAAAAAAATCCTGAAAGGGAAATATTTTGCCAATATGGAAGAGGTGAAACAACAATAACAACAACAACAGCAAAAACAGCAGAATCACTAAAAGGCATCAAAATCAAGTGCAGCCCTGGCTGGTGTAGCTCAGTGGATTGAGTGTGGGCCTGCAAACCAAAGGATCGCGGTTTGATTCCCAGTCAGGGCACATGCCTGGGTTGCAGGCCATTTCCCAGCAGGGGATGCACGAGAGGCAACCACACATTGATATTTCTCTCCCTCTCTCCTTCCCTTCCCCTCTAAAGATAAAATAAATAAAATCTTAAAAAAAATCAAGTTCAAAAACTGAGCAGTAGAAAAAATCTCAATAGGTGCATTACATTAAATTGAGAGTACATTGAAGGCAGCTGAAGTTTAAACATGTAAGAATAAACACACTATTTTTTATAAATAAATTCTGTTTTTTTTTGGGTACCTCCCTTATATTTTCTCATTTCAGTAAAGAAAGAAAGTCAGCTCTCTTTTGTTTCCCTTTTTTATAAGGAAACTATTCCCACCATTGGAACCACATGCTTGTGATCTAATTATCTCTCTTAAAGGTCTACCTCAGAGTACCATCATATTGGGGATAAGGGTTTCAATATATGAATTTTGGGAGGACACAAATATTCCGTCCATAGCACTAGAGTTGGGAAAGTTTTGGTGAATTTTGATGATTGAGATGTTACAGTGATGCATATCTTTTCTAATGTGGTTTCTGGCTCAATTCTTGTCCTATTTTTAAAATCAAGCTCAAGTTCATTACTTTATAAACATCATATGCTTATCTTTTATTTTTTAATTAAATTTATTGGGGTGACATTGGTTCATATGGTCATATAGGTTTCAGGTATATATTTCTATGCTACATGATTGTATATTCCATTGCCCACCATTTAAAGTCAAATCATCTTCCATCACCGTATTTGGCCCCCTTTACCATTTACTATCCCTTTACCTCTTTCCATCTGGCAACCACCATGCTGTTGTCTGTCTTTGTCTGTGTCTATGAGTTCATTTTATATCCCACATATGAATGAAATCATGTGGTTTTTAGCTTTTTCTGACTGACATTTCTCTTAGCATAATTTTCCCAAATCCATCCATGTTGTTGCAAATAGCAGTATTTTATCTTTTGTTATGGCTGAGTAGTATTCCATTGTATAGATGTACCACGTCTTCTTTATCTGATCCTCTATCAAAGGATACCTTGATAGTCTCCATGTCCTTGCTACCATTAATAATGCTGCTACGGACACTATGGTGGATGTATCTTTGCAAATACATGTTTTCAAGTTTTTCAGGTAGATACCCAGAAGAGGGTTTGCTGGGTCATATAGGAACTCTGTTCTTAATATTTTGAGGAAACTTCATACTGTTTTCCATAGTGGTTGTACCAGTTTACATTCCCATAAGCAGTGAGTGAGGATTTCTTTTTCTTCACAACCTCCCTAATACTTGTTATTACTTGTTTTGTTGATCATAGCCATTTTAACAAGTGTGAGGTAGTATCTCATTGTAGTGTGATCTGCAATTTGCAAATAGCTAGTGAAGTTAAACATCTTTTCATATATCTGTTGACCATTTGTATGTCTTCTTGGGAGAGGTGTTTGTTTAGGTTCTCTACCCTTTTCTTTAAATTGGATTATTTATTTGTTTAGTGTTGACTTGTAGGAGTTCTTTATATATTTTGGATATTAACCCCTTGCTGGAACTATTGTTTGCAAATATTTTCTTCCATTTTGTTAGTTGGCTTTTTATTTTGTTGTTAGTTTCTTTTGCTGTGCAGAGGCTTTTTAGTTTCATATAATCACATTCTTTTATTTTTACCTTTCATTCATTTGCCTTTGGGGTCAAATTCATAAAATATTCTCTACAACCCAGGTGCATAAGTTTAGTACCTATGTTTTCTTGTATGTAGTTTATTGTTTCAGATCTTATACTTAGGTCTTTGATCCACAAGGTAAGATGGAAAGATATTCTGTGTTTATGGATTGGAAGAATCAACAGAGTTAAAATGGCCACATTACTCAAAGCAATGTACAGATTTAATGCAATCCCCATCAAAATCCCAATGTCATTTTTTTAAAGCAATAGAGTCAAAAACCATCAGATTTGTGTAAAACAAGTCACCCCTAAGAGTTAAAGCAATCCTGAGAAAAAAAGAATGAAGCTGCAGGTATCATACTACCTAACTTCAAATTATACTACAGAGCTACGGTAATCAAAAACAGCATGGTATTGGCAGAAAAACAGACACTCAGACTAATGGAACAGAATTGAGAGCCCAGAAATAAAACCACAGGCATATGGGCAAATAATTTTTGACAGAGGAGCCTAAAACATATAATGGAGAAAAGAAAGTTTCTTCAATATAAGGGGATAATGGGGGGGAAGGGAGTGAAGGGTTTTCAGGAACAACTACACTATAAAGGACACACGGATAAAACCAAGGGGGGCGGTGGAATCAGGGGAAGGAAGTGGGGATGGCTGGGGTAGAGGGGAGTGGTGTGGGGTAAATGCAGACAACCATACTTGAACAACAATAAAATAATTTTGGAAAATAAAAATAAATGGTGCTGTGATTACTATTTTTCCTAATGTGGTTTCTGGCCACCATGTTTGAGTTTGGTTTAACTATAGGAACTTACAAGTCTTTGGATAGGCAGAGGAGGAATAAAAACATCCATAGTAGATGTAAATACTTATTCAATCAGTCAATACATGTGTACTAAGTGCTTACTTTGTGCCAGAGATGATAGGTATCTTTACAGATGATGGACTAAGATCATCTCTAACCCTCATGGGGCTCAAAATGTAGCATATTGTATAGATTTGGCTTAAGTTAGTGTGATGATTAACCTTATGTGTCAACTTCTCTGGACCTCAGGGTGTCCAGACATTAGGACAACCATTATTCTGGGTGTTTCTGTAAGCCTATTTTTGTTTGTTTATTTGTTTGCAAAATCAACATTTGAATTGGTAGGCTGAGTAAAGCAGATTGCCCTCTCTAATGTGGGTGGCCCTCATCCAATTCACTGAAAATCTGAATAGAACAAAAAGGCTGGCCCTCCTGTAAGTAAGGGGGAACTTCTCCTGCCTGACTAATTGAGCTGTAACATCAGTCTTTTCCAGCTTTTGGTATTGGACTGAAACATTGATTCTTCTTGGATCTTGAGACTGCCATCGTTAGGACTGGAATTCACACCATTGACTCTCCTGGTTCTCAGGCTTTTGTACTTTGAAAGTGTACATCAGATCTTCTGGGTCTCCAACTTGCTGACTGCAGGTCTTGCAACTTCTCAACCTCCATAACCACAGGAGCCAATTCCTTATAATAAATCTGTCTGTCTATCTACATCTATGTATCATCTGTCTATCTATCTATCTATCTATCTATCTATCTATCTATCTATCTATCATCTATCTATCGTCTATCATCTATCTACCTATCATGTATCTATCTATCATGTATTTATTATCTAGCTCTCCATCTATTGCTTTTGTTTCTCTGGAGAATCCTAACATCACTGCTTAGCAATTCCCAGCTCCAGTTTGTCTGTGTGATTGTTTTAAATTAACATACTGTAAAATTAACTTTTTTGTGTGTACAGTTCTATGAATTTTAACATATACATAGATTCATGAAACTACCAATGTAATCAGGATATAAAACCCTTCCATTACCCACCCACTCCAGTTTGCTCATGTTGCCCCTTTGATAGTCAAACTCTCTGAACCAGAAACCCTGGCAATCACTGATCTGTTCTTTCTATAGTTTTGCTTTCCCAAGAATGTCATATAAATGGCATCATAGAGTATGTAATCTTTTGAAATTGTTTTTTTCCTCTTCACATAATTCTGTGGATGATCATCCAGGCAACTTATATTAGTAGTTTGTTCCTTTTAATTTCTGAGTAGTATTCCACTATATAGATGCACCACTTTCCGGTTATTCATTCTGCCACTTAAAGGCATTTGTGTTGTTTACATTTTTTTTGTAATTATGAATAAACCTGCTATTAAACACTCAATTTCAGGTTTTTGTGTGAACAAAAGTTTTGGGTAAATGCCTGGAGCAAATATAGTAGTATAGGATTGTTGGGTCATATAATAAATACATGTTTAACTTTATAAGAAACTTCCAAAAAGTTTTCAAAAGAAAAAAATACCTTTATGCATTCCCATCAGTAGTGTATGAGTTATTTTGCATTGTTGCAGGCACTGGTCACTACCGAGCTGTTGTTGTTTTCCCATCTTAACAGGTGTAGTAGTAGCTCCCTGTGGTTTTAATTTTTATTTCCATTTTGTCATCTTTTCATGTGTTTATTTGCCATTCATATCTCTTTGTTGAAGTGTCAGCTTACATCTTTGCCAAATTTTAATAATTGTTTAAAAATTGAGTTTTAAGTGTTCTCTATATGGTCTGGATAACAAGTGCTTTGTTGGCTATATGATTACCTAATATTTTCTCCAACTCTGTAGCTTGTCATTTAATTCTCTTAATAGTGATTTTCTTAGAGTAAAGATTTATTTTTACAAATTTTTATTATGCTTTGTTCATCAATTTTTTCCTTTGTGGACTATGCTTTTGGTGTCATGTCTATGAATTCTTCACCAAGCCCTGGGTTGTAAATATTTCCTCTTATGGTTCCTTATAAAAGTCTTATAGTTTTAAATTTATGTTTAAGTCCCTGTACAATTCTTAGTTATTTTTTATAAGTTTTGGGATTTAGATTGAGGTTAATTTTTTTTCATATGGATGTCCAATTGTTCCAATAACATTTGTTGAAAAGACTATTCTTTCTCCATTGATTTGTCTTTGTGCCTTTGTTGAAAATCCATTGTCCATGGATGCTTATCTATTTCTGGACCCTCCGGTTTCCTGAGTCATTTTTAACTTCACTCATACACTACCAGCCTGAGGTGGGTTCTATTGAATGGTGAAAATTGAGCTTCCTTTATTCCACCAAAGGAAATGGATGGAACTGATTCTCACTGGATATGGAGTTCACTAATCTGATGTGGGGCTAGGACTCTGATCTAAAAGGGGATTTAGGAACAAACACTCTGTTGGCATAGATACTATTGAGCCATGAGGGATCAAATTCTTCACCTCATCCCCAACTCCAAGTATGCAACTGCATTTGTTTGGACCTGTTTTTTGCAAGCGTATAGCTCTATCAGGGAAAATTGACCTTCTGTATTGTTATATGCTATGAAGAAATTTAAAAGAAACAGATGAGTGACTCCCTTCATTCAGAATAAGTTTTCCTGCTTTCCTCTACATGCCTCTCTGACTTTCCACTAGGCAAATGTCTAATTATCTTAATCTTATCAGCCTTGTCCTGATATCTCTTGGCTCCTCAAGGAGGATCAGGGACTCCTCCCTCCTTCCTCGTACAGACCCTTATCAAGTTCCTTCCAGCAGGGGTCAAGTCTCTCCATCTCTGCACCATCAGCACCTAGGACACTGTCTGGCACTCTGTAAATACTATGAGTTTATATACTTGAATTTGTTGTTGATTATTTTGAAACAATGTAAATAGTATAAGACAGTTATGAAAAACATTTTCTAGAATGAAGGGAAAACTGAATGATTATGCTTATGGGAGCTAGACTGAATTGAGGACCTAAGTGTTAATTTTACCTACCACAAAGCAATTGTGTGACTAAGTCAGTCCTTTCATCTTTCTAGGTTGCTATGTTCTTATCTGGAAAAGAAAAGATTGTATGAGAACAGTATTTGCAAAGTCAATGCATGTATGGGTCAGACAATCAGTATATCTTAATGAAATATGATGAGTTTATGAAAAAGTAGCTGCAGAAGCTCATTGATAAGTGACAATTGCTATTATGTCTCTCTGAACGATCTGAGGAGTTTCTGGGACTGGGAGTGACTAAAAAACTCATAGCCACATAAGGCAGAAACTATCACTCAGCTCCAGCTGAGTTTTGACCTACAACATCAGTATTGCCACAGCACTTGACTTTTCAGAAACAAACAAATACAAGAAAAAACACCCCAAAAACAGAAATCCAGGTTTCAGTTCTAGAACAACCTGGTTCTTGACCTAGGTGTTCACAGAAAAAATGTCTTGGTTGTCACACAAAACTTTGGGTCTAGATTCTCTACCCATGATGCTTTCATGCTGATACTTGTGTGATTTGGTCATGCATCTCTCAGGCAACAAAGAAGATTCAATTTTAGGACAAATCATTTCTCATATAGTTTTCTGGAACTAATTAAATTCAAGAACTGAGGTTCAACTGTATTTTTATACACTTGCTTCCAGTTAAAAAAATATTATGCAAACTAAAGAAAATCCCAAAGAAAACCCATCTGTGGGCCAAATATTTGGTTTGTGGCCTCTGGAGTAGATTGAATTCATGGCTGTCTGCCATAAGGTTCTGAGATTCCCTGTGTTCTACTTATGAAGCTGGAAGTTGAAATGAATAATTAACCTCTTAGCTGAAGGTATACTTAACAACATTAGTGTACTTTTTTATATTAACCACTTTGAAAATGAAATTCTTTATTAACATACTATTGACAGCTTCAGGTCTATTAAGATAACACCTAATATTTACATTCGGGAGGCTGTATGAAAGTAATTTATTAAGACATTTGTAGTAGTGATAAAATTATAAAAGTATTTTAATGCAGAACCTATGTATAGCCTATGCAACTCATAGTCAAATGTAAGAAAACTGTATAATATCCCTCATTAGAAAGTGTCTCATTATCAAATGTGAATAGAATGGGTTGGGCACACCTGTCTACCCTCAATTATCTCATAGATTTTTGGCTAAGAAGGGAGATTGTCCTGTTTCCAGTCCAACTCTTCAGCTAATACTTATCTGGAACATCATGGTGGCCCTATGGACTGTTCAGTTCCAGGAATGTACCTCAGCCCAGATTGGCTTCCTATGCCCTCCTCTTTCCTAGCTGCAGACCCTGAGCACAAGGCTTGCTTTCCTCTCCCTCTGAACTACCCACACCCACTCCCTTCCTTTGGAATCCTCTTCCTGCCAAGGTTGGCCTCTGAAAGGGAAATTGCCTCTTTCTGTAACCTTCTTTCTTGGAAGACCTGAATATAAGCACATGGACCTCATTTGTTTATTTATGTGGACTTTTTGTTAGTCACTGTGGGGAAAGAAATATAAGGTTACGACTTTCACCAATCCACATGACAAGGTGTCCAAATCTCCCAAGTTTTTCTAGCCCTGGTCCCAGGACTCTGGTAATCTCTTGCCCTTTGTTACTGTTTTGGGACCCTCAGCTTCATTTTGACACTCTGTTCAGACACAATCAGGGCTATAGAAGTGATCAGCCCAAATTGTTGGTGTGCCCCACACCTCCCACCTCACTCACTGAACAATTTGCATTTCTATGGAAGATCCTGAGTTTAGCATCAGTCGGTTCACCAGGTATGTTTCCTGCCCAGAAATAAGCTTCTTTCACCTTTTCCTCACTTAATGTTTTGTGGAAGTACAGGAGCATAGGACTATTTGCAACGTGGGGAGTGGGCAGTTACCTTTTCCAACAATAGTTGCTCCCCTGGATACTTTGTTGGAAGAACTCAGGAACTTTGATCTCTTTACCTTTTGAGTGTCCTTCCTCACTGTGAAATGGGGATGATAATAGAACCTACATTGTGGAGTTGTTGGGAGGGACAAATGAGATACACACTTTAAAGTTCCTGGCACAGTGCCTGGCACACAGGAAGGCTTCATAAATAAACAAGAGTGCTATCATTATTACTAGCAAGAAACAAGTTTATGCTAGGCCATACTCCTTTTGGGAAAGCTCAGGAGCAAGGGTCGGCCCCTTGTGAGGCGCAGGGTTTCTGTGTTTTATCACAGATTGGAGGGGATCTTATGGCTCTGGTGCCCATGGTCACTCCTCCCAAGCTCTCTCCTAGTTTCTGTCTCAATAGACTGCTTTGGAACACTCAGCACCCACTTGGCAAGTCCTAGAAGCTGGGGTGATTGTAATATTTTGGACACATGGTATGGTATAGCCCTTCCTTGGACAGAAAAACGCTGGCTGCAGTTCCAGGTAGGGCCAGATGGGTTTGCACCACCTGAAAGCAGCCCTGCCTGGAGCAACTGGTATTGCCCAGAACCCTGCACCTTCCCCACCTCCAACATTGACAACAAAATCCAGTCTTCTGATGTAATTCTCTCATTTCTAGTGGCAATTTCGTGGCATGCATTGATGTCTGATTGAATCATTATGCAATCCCTCTACATGCAAAGTCTCACAAAAGGCTGTGTCTCTTGGTGAGAGTATGCTCACCATTGTAGCTCCTGCCTGGGGAACTCTCTTCCAGTTTTTCTTTCTGAGTTGCAGTTGAAGAAGGGTGTACGCATTTAATTATTGACAACCGACATTGTCTGGCTCAGTGGGTCACAGACTTTGTCTCTTTGCCTCTTCACAACACACCTCTGCCACAGGTGATATTATTTACCAAGAAAATGGAGGTTGAGAGTTTGGTGAATGTGTCCCAAGGCACATGGATAGCAAGTAGGTACTCTGGGATTTAAGCCTATGTCTATGGATTTCAAAGCCTGCCTCTGGCTTCATTCTATGCATCAGGTCATATCCAGATTCTCTGAGGATATTGATTTGTTTGAAATGAACATCACAGAAATTGATGGTCATGAACCCTTGGCTGTCAGGATGCCCCCTACTGCTTTTTGTTAAGACAGCCCCTATCTCCAACCCTGTGAAAAGGTAAATAGTTAAAAATGACCTGGTGTGACATTCATGGTTTCTATTTTATCTGATAGGAAAAGGAAATACATTGTACCTTCTCTTCCTTAACACCTTATCTGCATGTCAGAGTCTAGCATGATATAACATTTTAAATCTCATGAATTGGAACTTTGATTACCAGCTCTACCACCTAATAAGTCTGTGTGACCTTGGCAGGTCACTTTATCTCTTGGAGTTTTATTTCTTCTCCCAGGTATCTGTTGCATGAGCAAATATTAATGAATATTATGTGTTTGATTGCTGCAGGCTATTTTATGCTGGAGATGGGGATGAGGAAATGAACACATGGTGGTTCCTGCTCTAATGGAATTCACAACATTGTGAGGCAAACTGACAAATAAGCAGAAGAGAAAAGAGGGGTGTAATAAGTGGAGAAATAGGAAGTACAATAAGTGTATAGGACTGGTGTCCTCCTTCCCTTCTCCCAATCTGCCTCTTCTTGAATGGCTTCATTCTTCCTCATTAAAGAATATCACCTCCATCCATAAAAGCCCTTCATAGATTTTACCTCTTCTATAGACCCTTTCCTATCTTCTGCAATCTGTTCCTCTTTGAGCCTTGACAATGCCCCATACCTCTTTTTAATGCCTCTCCCTGCTTGTACCATATTACACCATATTTTTCTTGGAGGCTCCCTGTCTAATTCGTGGGTATGTTCCTCACAGCTAAGTGCCTGGTTGAAGAAAGAAACTCAGTGGATGATCAGAGATTTAAGGTGGGAAAGTGCTCAGAAATGGAATCTGCTGTTTCTATAAGCTTTACTGTTGTGGGCATTAAATTCACTAAAGGCAGAATGTATTCTTGTTGCAAGTGCAACTGGATATCCACTAGTATGACAGATTTTTCATGACTTGAAGTATTTTTTTAAATATATATTTTATTGATTATGCTATAACAGTTGTCTCATTTTCTCCCCTTTATTCCCTTCCACCTTGCATACCCCTCCCACCCA
>PVKU01006151.1:32083-80338 GCA_004027475.1 Anoura caudifer
TTCTAGTTGTTTGCTTAGTTTGCTTTTCTTTTTGTTTTTTTTTTTAGGGTCAGTTGTTGATAGTTGTGAGTTTGTTGTCATTTTACTGTTCATACTTTTGATCTTCTTTTTCTTAGATAAGTCCCTTTAACTTTTCATATAATAAGGGCTTGGTGATGATGAACTCCTTTAATTTGACCTTATCACAGAAGCACTTTATTTTCCCTTCCATTCTAAATGACAGCTTCACTGCATAGAGCAATCTTGGATGTAGGTCCTTGCCTTTCATGACTTGGAATACTTCTTTCCAGTCCCTTCTTGCCTGTAAGGTCTCTTTTGAGAAATCCGCTGACAGTCTGATGGGAACTCTTTCATAGGTGACTGTCCCCTTATCCCTTGCTGCTTCTAGAATTCTCTCCTTCATTTTAATCTCGGCTAATGGAATTATGATGTGCCTTGGTGTGTTCCTCCTTGGGTCTACCTTCTTTGGGACTCTCTGAGCTTCCTGGATTTCCTAGAATTCTATTTCCTTCACCAGATAGGGGAAGTTCTCTTTCATTATGTTTTAAAATTCTTGCTCTTTCTCTTCTCCTTCTGGCACCCCTATGATTCAGATGTCAAAACCTTTAAAGTTGTCCTGGAGGTTCCTAAGCTTCTCCTCATTTTTTTGAATTGTTTCTTCATTCTGTTCTGGTTGAGTATTTATTTATTCCTTCTGGTCCAAACCATTGATTTGAGTCCTGGTTTCCTTCCTGTCACTGTTGGTTGGTTCCCTGTACATTTTCCTTTATTTCACTTTTCATAGCCTTCACTTTTTCCTCTATTTTGCAACCATACTCAACTATTTCTGTGAGCATCCTGATTACTAGTGTTTTGAACTCTGCATCTGATAGGTTGGCTATCTTTTTGTCGCTTAGTTGCCTTTTTCAAGAGCTTTGATCTGTTCTTTCATTTGGGCCATATATATTTTTTTGTCTTGGTGTGCCTGTTATGTAGTAAGGGGTAGAGCTTTAGGTATTTGCTGGGGTGGGGCAACTCAGATCACTGTGTTGTGGCTCTGTTTGTGTGGGAGGGGTCTGAGAAGGAACAGTACCGCATGTTTAGTGCTCGGCTGGCTTTTAGTCACTTCCTCTGCTACCCACAAGCATATTGGGCCCTTCTGGTGCTGATTCTCAGGTAGGTGGGTTTGCGCACATTCTAGGACCCTATGGGTCTCTCCAACAAACTCTCCTGTGATGCAGGGAGTTTCTCCTGCTACCTCAACTCCCACTGTTTTTTTTTTCAGTTGGAGATTTACAGGTTTTATTTCCCCATGCTGGAACCCTGGGTTGTGCTGTCTGTCTTGTTCCCCAGTTGTTTCTCCCAGTTTATCTGCATGCAAATATGGGACCACCTGCTCTGTCAGCCACCACCTCACCTGGTCCCCCAGCCACCCCCTTGCCCACCTGGGTCCTCCAGCTGCTGCCTTGCTGCAAGTACTCTCTGTCTGGCTGCCCACCTCTGCCTCTCCTACCAGTATAGATGAATGTTTATTCTTTACCTCCTTTGTTTTCAGACTTCCATACAGTTTGATTTTTCTGTCAGTTCTGGTTCTTTTTTTGTTTTTAAGTTGGTTGTTGTCCTTCTTTTGGTTGTGTGGGAGGCATAGTGTATCTACCTATACCTCCATCTTGGCTGGAAGTCCTGAAGTGGTTGTTTCTTGGGATGACCTAATGGGGTTCTTTTGTCATTTGTAATCCTAGTTCATGTTCAGTGTCATGCCCACAGTGTTTCTGATGATCAGATGCATCCTAGCAAAATTACTATCTTCTCTTTTAAGGACAAAACAAAGTTAACTGCAGACTTTATTTGAAATAATTACTAGTGATATACATATTTTCCTCTATTATTGCTAGTAACTAACTGTTATTTATCCCAGAGACAAGGTTAGCCATGTTACAACTTTGCTAATTCTAAACCCAGTTTTGGAAAATCTAGAAATCTCTCTGCCCTTACTTCCCCTCCTTCTCCTGGAGTCCCCCAGCAGAGCATGTTGTCCCCATGTTTCCCTATGTGATATCCTGGCAGGTTTTGCAAATGATAGCTCTTGATTCTGATTGAACTGAAAGGGCTTCAGAGGAGTGTATGAGTCACACGTGAAAGATGGACTGTGTCCCCTGTGGAAGGAACAAAACAGCTATGTTAGAAATGGAGGTCTGTGTATGTTCATCCAGCTGCACATTCCAGCACACTGTTCTGGGGAATGCCAGTGTGAAAGAAACCATCACTCCCATTCTTCCTATACCTAGATATGCCTGAGTTAGAAATATATGCTTCATAGTGTAGAAATGTTCTATAAAATATAAGGTGCTATAAAATAAAATATTGTATTGATGTGTAAGTAAATAGCAGGAAAAGGTTGCTTATTGCATAATAATTGGAAAGGCAATTCTAAAATAAAAATTTCATTGCTTCTTAAATGTTTATGTTACTGGGGTAGTGGACTGAGTCTTTAATCAAGAAAGCATATCTGACAAGCATGTTGATGCTGCAAAGTTCACATACTCAAAATAGCCATTGGGTGGGAAGAGGAAAGTAAAGCATGGGAATATGAAGTGCTTTTTTCAAGCAGAATATGAAGTGCACAGTAGTGCTATGGGTCATGCATGGATCATGGGGATCATCTTTTATGCCAGCATGGCTGTTATTGGCTTTATGACATTTCTGCTTGATACTATAATTTTCTGAAATATATAATTTAATTAAAGATATAAGAATTGATACAATGATTTTTGAATGTCAAGGTTTAATCTTTATAGTAAAAAAAACCTGTTTTGTGGATACACACTGGTTTGAGGGACAAGACACTTCATGTGTTTACTTTGGAGACAAAGTGTGAACAGCAGGTCTCTGTTTCTCTGTTTTTGAACTGCCCTTCTGTTTAGGGCTCAAAAGGCCATGAAAAAATAATTGAACCTAATACATGAGTAAAAGAGGAAGCTTTTAGGATAGGTGTGGTGGTAAAAAATGATGTAGGGCAAATTACAATTCCAATTATTTATAATTATATTATATTAGGTTCTACATTATCACTAAGGGCATGATGAAATTAAAATAGGACAAATAAAAATATTCTAAATATAAATAGACAAAAATAAGTTTAATAGTATAATTTTCTTCTTTGTCTCAGAGTATCTAAATACCTAGCATAGATTTCCAGAAAAGTTCCCTCAAATATCTTTGTTAGAATAAAAGGATATTCTTTCAAGTTGTTACCATGTAGTAAAAAAAAATCATTTTTTTTTGTTCCTCTCCCTCTTCAATATGTACAATTGAAGACCTTTCTTATTGCAGACTAATATTCCATTCATCATGTGGCATTGAAGCCCCTTTCATATTAGGCATAGTAAGGAAGGATTGCACTCCTTAGCCTCAGGCATCTCAGTGAAAAAGAAATCCCTTAAAATATTGAGCATTGTAATAAAAAAGGTCTGACTATTCAGATATGGAAGTATACATTTGTAACAATTTTTGTTTTTTTATTTTTAATTATTATTTTTATTGTTGTTTAAGTACAGTTGTCTCCATTTCCCCCCCATCATTTGCACCTGCCCCACCTATCCCTACCACACACCCTCTACCACAACCCTATTTGGCTTTGTCCATGTGTAATTTATACATATTCCTTGATGACCCTTCCCCTCCTCCCCTGTTATCACCTCCCCTCTTGCCTCTGCTCACTGTTAGTGTGTTCTTTATGTCAATTCAATGTCTCTGGTTATATTTTGCTTGCTTGTTTGTTTTGATGATTAGGTTCCACTTATAGGTGAAATCATATGGTATTTGTCTTTCACCACCTGGCTCATTTCACTTAGCATAATGCTCTCCAGTTCCATCCATGCTGTCACAAAGGATAGGAGCTCCTTCTTTCTTTCTGCTGCATAGAATTCCATTGTGTAAATGTACCATAGTTTTTTGATCCATTCATTTATTGATGGGCACTTAGGTTGCTTCCAACACTTAGCTATTGTAAATTCTGTTTCTGTGAACACTGGAGTGCATAGGTCCTTTTGAATTGGTGTTTCTGGATTCTTAGGGTATAATCATAGCAGTGGAATTGCTGGGTCAAAAGGGAGTTCCATTTTTAGTTTTCTGAGGAAATTCCATACTGTTTTCCACAGTGGGTACACCAGTCTGCATTCCCACCAACAATGCACTAGGGTTCCCTTTTCTCCACAACCTCACCAGCTCTTGTTTGTTGCTTTGTTTATGATGACCATTCTCACCAGTGTGAAATGGTATCTCATTGTGGTTTTAATTTGCATCTCTCTGATGGCTAGTGATAGTGAACATCTTTTCATATGCCTCTGGGCCCTCTATGTGTCCTCCTTGAGAAGTGTCTGTTCAGGTCCTTTGCCCATTTTTTAATTGTTCTTTGTCTTCCTGGAGTGGAGTGGTGTGAGTTCTTTCTATATTTTGGAGATCAAACCCTTGTCTGAGGTATCACTGGCAAATACATTTTCCTATACGATTGGTTCCCTTTTCATTTTCCTGATGTTTTCTTTAGCTGTACAGAAGCTTTTTATTTTGATGAAGTCCCATTTGTTTATTCTTTCCTTTATGTCCCTTGCTCTAGAGGACATATTGGTGAAAATATTGCTGCATGGAATATCTGAGATTTTCCTGCCTATGTTTTCCTGTAGGACTTTTATGGTGTCACAACTTGTATTTAAATCTTTTATCCATCTTGCATTTATTTTTGTGCATGGTGTAAGTTGGTGATCAAGTTTCGTTTTTTTGCATGTAGCTTTCCAGGTCTCCCAACACCATTTGTTGAAGAGACTATTTTTACTCCGTTTTTTTTTTTGCTTCTGTCTCCTTTGTTGAATATTAATCGACTCTAGAGATTTAATTTTATTTCTGGGCTCTCTATTCTGTTTCTTCGGTCTATGTGTCTGTTTTTATGCCAGTACCAGACTGTTTCAATTACTGTGGCCTTGTGATACAGTTTGATGTCAGGTATTGTGATCCCTCCTATTTTGTTCTGCTTTCTCAAAATTGCTGTGGCTATTCAGGGTCTTTTATGGTCCCATATAAATTTTTGAAATGTTTGTTTTATATCTGTGAAATATGTCAATGGTATTTTAATAGGGATTTTGTTGAATCTATAAATTGCTTTGGGTAGAATGGACATTTTGATGATGTTAATTTGGAAGTATACATTTGGATAAGCACTCAGTAGGGAAATTTTCTTCAAAAAGTGCTTGACAGAGATCATGTTTTTTAGTTTTTATATCCTTATGCCAAGCACATTGCTTAACACAGAACATGTGAGTCCTCAAGGGTTGTTGAGTGATTTAATGGTATTTGTTCTATGGTTCACCTCTGCTAAAAGCTTTATATCTGGACTCATCTTCCAAACTCAATGAAGGACTTTGTTTTGTTAGATGACTGGAACTGGTGCCCTTCAGATATGAGTTAATGAGAAGGGACAAGAAGGTGTTCAAGCCAGGATAGACACACACTTGTAGTTTTATACTCTGGAGTTGTAAGACTGACTGGCCAGAATCAGATGATTAAGAATTTAAAGGAATTGACTTCCAGCCAACATGGAGGTGTAGGTGGAAACACTGTGCCTCCTCATACAACCAAAATTAAGGACAACAAGGATTTAGAAACAAGAAAACAACCAGAACTGAGAGAAAATTGAACTGTATGGAGGTCCAACAACCATTCTTCAAGACCGGTAAGAGGAGCGGAGTTGCAGCAGGAGGAAGCAGATGTTGGAAGACCTGGGCACATAGGCAGCCACGGGCAGACCCAAGCCTGCAGGTGGCAGCTAGCAGGCCCCAGTCACACAATGGCAGCTAACGGACCCCAGGCACAAGGTGGCTGGCTGACCAGGCAGTCCCACATTTGCATGCAGATAATCCAGTCAAAAATGGGGAACAAGACAGAACTCACAACTCAGGGCCCCAGTGTCAGTAAATAAAACCTTGAGACCCCGCCCCCACATAGTGTCACAACCCAGCTACTGTGCTGCCCCATCCTGGTGAACACCTAAGGCTGCACCCCTCACTATATAACAGTCACATCAAGACTAAAAAAAAAGCCCAAACAAAAGAACAGATCAAAGCTCCAGAAAAAATACAACTAAACGATGAAGAGATAGCCGACCTATCAGATGCACAGTTCAAAGCACTGGAATTCAGGATGTTCACAGAATTCACTGATTTTAGTCACAAATTAGATGAACAAATGAAGGCTACAATAAGTGAAATGAAGGAAAATGCACAGGGAACCAATAGTGATGGGAAGAAAACTGGGACTCAAATCAATGGAGTGGACCAGAAGGAAGAAACAAACATCCAATCAGAAAAGAATGAAGAAACAAGGATTCAAAAAAATGAGGAGAGGCTTAGGAACCTCCAGGACATCTTTAAACATTCCAACATCTGAATTATAGGGGTACCAGAAGGGGAAGAGGAAGAGCAACAAGTGGAAAACTTATTTGAACAAATAATAAAGGAGAACTTCCCCAATCTGGCAAAGGAAATAGACTTCCAGGAAGTCCAGGAAGCTCAGAGAGTCCCAAAGAAGTTGGACCTAAGGAGGAACACACTAAGGCACATCATAGCCAAGATTAGCCAAGATTAAAATGAAGGAGAAAATTCTAGAGGCAGCAAGGGATAAGGGCACCACACAGTCACCTACAAAGGAGTTCCCATCAGACTGTCAGCTGATTTCTCAAAAGAAACCTTACAGGCAAGAAGGGGCTAGAAAGAAGTATTCCAAGTCATGAAAGTCAAGGACCTACATCCAAGATTGCTCTATCCAGTGCAGCTGTCATTTACAATGGAAGGGAAGGTAGAGTGTTTCTCAGATAAGGTCAAATTAAAGGAGTTCATCATCACCAAGCCCTTATTATATGAAAGGTTAAAGGGACTTATCTAAGAAAAAGAAGACAAAAAATATGACAAAAAAAGACAGCATATCACAGATATTTAACAGGGTGGCAGCCAAGAGGAGGGCCCCAAAAGGGAGTTGGAATGGGGCCCAGAACTCAGGGTGTCCAGGAAACATTAGAAAGACATATAAGATGTCCTCACCCCTTTCCCCTCAGGTGTGAGTTGGGGGAAGGGACAAATGGAGCAGGGCCATTGAGTTGTTTTGCATAGCAACGGTTTTGCAGATAACCTCCAGAATGGTCATTTAACATATCTATAACTTTTAACTGGTTTCATAGATATGTTAAACAGCTGTGGCCATGCTCTGAGCCAGGGGGATGGAAAGGACTCCCCCCAAGATGTGACTGGGGGAGGAACCCCAAGTTAAAATGCCTGTGTGGGAGCTTGGAGAAGATTGGCTCCAGAAAATGAGGACACGCCTGCCCAAACTCATGATGGCATTCCAATAACCTTGGAAATATACAGGAATGCTGGCAGGTGTAACCGATTGTAGGAGGAGTCGGAAATGGGGCTGCAGAGGAGGATTGGTGCGGGGATTTAAACTGAGACACGGCAGCCATTGGAGAGAGATCCATGCGGTTTCACCAGAGTGCAGGACCCACAGCTCTATGAGGGAAAATTACCATGTTGCTTTAGCAGAGAATTGCCAATCGGCTTTGCCCGAGTGGAGACCCTCTCGCAGCTTTGCCAGAGGGAGAGATTCCACGTGGTTTCATCAGAGTGCAGACCCCTGCAGCTTTGGTGAAGAGGGAGAGCCACGAGGCGTTGCCAGAGTGGGGACCCCTTCCCCACAGCTTTGGTAGAAGAGGACCACGCGGCTTTGGGGTGCTCCCTTTGGCTGTGTGGCCTGGGAACAAGAGAGACTTTGCTTAGAAGAAGGGTGAAAGAACTCTTGCCAGTAGGCCATGGGAAGGTGCCACATGGCTTCAGATTAACCAGAGATCCTGCCTGGACGACGACACAGCTGACAGTGTCAGGAGCCTGGATTCTGGACGTGTGCTTCTCTTCCTTGCAATTACAATACTACGAATTAGGGCAGAGGGAGATAGGAAGCACTGTGGGCGTCTGTGGGTATCCTAAAAGACTTTGATATTTTAATGAAGAAGTTAAGTCGCTACTTTAACTCTGTATAGCATTAAATAAACATTTCCTTTCCTTTTCACAAATTTCTGGCTTTGAGAGACATCTTTCCATAAGGCAGTGGACAATAACGGACCTTCTGTTTCTTGGTAACAATATTAACAACCACACCTAAAACAAAAGCAAACTAAGCAAACCACTAGAACAGGAAGAGAAACACAGAAATGGAGATCTCATATAGGGTTAGCAACAAGGGAGTGGGAGGAGGAGAGAATGGGGAAAGGTACAGAGAAGAAGTAGCATAGATGGTAGGTAGAAAGTAGATAGGGGGTGGGCAGGAATAGTATGGGAAATATAGAAGCTAAAGAACTTATGACATATGGATATGAACTAAAGGGGGGAAATTGGGTGGAAGAGGGTGGGCAGGGTGGAGGGGAATGATGGGGAAGAAAAGGGACAACTGTAATAGCATAATCAATAAAATATAATAAATTAATAAATAAATAGAATGTAAATGAATCATTACATTATTAAAAATGAGAATCATAGCATGTTTTTAAAAGTTAACATCAGTTATTCTAATTTCCTCATTGCATACATGATGGGCAGTTGAAGTCTAGAGAAGGTATGCAATTTACAAGAATCCTGGAGATAATACAAGATTTGAAGCCTGGAGAACCTGAGTTTGAATCCTGTTTCACAGTGTTTCACAAATTATTTAGCTTCTCTGAGTACAAATTCCCTCACTTGTCAATGGGAACAATAATTGGTGCCTACCTCTTGTGATCACTGTCTTGCATCTCTGTTACATATCTTCCCTATGCTCTTCCAGGTCTAATCTCCACCCTTCTTGACTCTGGTTTCTGTCTTGCAAAGTTCTCTATGGGTTATATCAGTGTACTTCTGGGTCTTAGGAGTCCATTGGATTTGGCTGATGAGGAGTCCCAAGAAGAGCCAGAGAGAGTGAGGAGAGTGAGGGAAGGGTGCTTAATCTCCTGTCTCCCTCCCTGCTAGTCACCTGGGCCTGGCAGATGTCCTGGTGGAGGTCACTGATCTCAAGTGACCTTTTTCTCATGATTTTTGATCATTCAGTTTCCAGTAACCACTCCCTCTTCTTTCTGTTCTATAGGTCTGAGATGATAGCAGCACAGCTGTTACTAACCCTGTGTTATTGCACTCTCCCTGATCTTCTTCCTGTGCCCATGTCTTTGTCAAATTATCCCCATTTCTGTGTACTATTTCCTGTTTGGACTCTGACTGATACTACATGCTTAGAACAGAGCCTGGCTTGTAGTAGGTTCTTGGTGCATGAAATTGGTTACTATTAATAGTAGTAGTACTGTAAGTGTCAGGAGTGGTTGACATGGAGATGATGGTGTTGTTGGTATTTTATAATACCACACAATGAAACACATGCAAAGCTTGTAAGAAGTATTCCCCTCCCATTCTTCTCAACTCTTCCCCATCTACTGCTCTTCAATGTTTATGCTGGAGAAAAAATGGATAGTTGACTTCTAATGCTTTGTCCTTTGTGGCCAGAGTGAAACAAAGTCTCAAGGAGATTTTATCTTATATCTGGTGCTCTGTGTTGTTTTTAAACCTGCCTACTCTAGTTTAAAAAAATACAAGATTGTAAAGAAAATCATTGCATAGTTGATGGTTATTATCATAATGAAATCAGTGTCAATTTACAATACCACTTGCACAACAGTCCAGAAAACAAGAATTCAAAAGGGATGTGGGATCATGTAGAAGCATTTGGACTTGGATTCGTTGAGTGTCATAACTCTGATTAGTATTATCACAATCAGGTACTTAGGGGGAAGTGGTACAAGCTACATCAGGCAGTTTAGCTGGACTGGTTTGGCCTGGAAAGCTATTTACAAAATATTCAATTATAATTCTGTTCTTTCCTGTGGGCATGAAAGTCTCACCAGGCCTATCACTCCCTACATAAAAATGTCCAACACTTGCAACTATGCTTTCCTAGCAGAAACCAGAAAGCTGTTTAAAGCTATTTATCACTTGAAATAAAAAGAGTGACTAAATGTAGAAATCTGAACAGTGGCAAAAATGTGGGATAACTTGACCTCTCATTTTCTACAGATTGGAATCTATGTTGTTTGCTATGGCATGAGTAGGATTTGCCATGAAGCCTGACACACAATAGGCAACCATTAAATGTGTGCTCAATAATAGCACAAGCATGGGAAGTGAGGGGTAGCAAGGTAATGGAGAAAAAGACTTCGATGGAGATTCATGTTATATGTAGTTCTAGTCCCATGTCTAGCTAGAACTAAGTATGCAATCTTCAGCTAGTATTTATGACAAATGCCCTTGAAGGTTATTTCCAAATTATAATTTTTCTGAATCTAGATTTAGTCATTAAAAATTTGGATCTTCAGCTCCTACTATGTAGTATATTAATTGGGATTAATATTAATGGATTCAGTTTCTCTAGCTGAGGTTTCAAAAAACACAGAGGCTGATCTCTACCTGAAGAAAGGTTCTATGCATACATAATAGATATACTTATTTTAATTTATATTATTATTTTTATACTAAACCAACTAAAAAGATCCCAAATAATTATTTTCTTCTACTAAACTACAAACCAGTGCACATGAAAACTAGGAATAATTCCTTTGGATTGAAATGTTTCACTAACAGTGAGTAACACTAATACTAATACATAATATCTAACATTTTCAAATAATCACGTCTGTTTATCCAGAATTTGCTTAGCACTTGTTAAACATCAAGTACTTCACATGCATAATGTAATTTAACCCTAACAACCAACTTCTGAGCTTAGTACTTTTGCTGTCACCATCCTTAAGGAATGAAGAACAAAGGTCACAGAGTAAATAGTGAAGTGGGAATTCACACACTCATACAGTCTTAAAAGTCTGAACTCTTATCTACTCATTATACATATTATGATCACTTCTCTTCTCATTGTAGAGATAAGGGCAAATATGTATATTTTTATAATATAAATTCAAAGATATTATGATTAGATACTTACTTAGTTTTAGAGACTACATTATAGAATTTTTTCCCCTTCTCAGACAAGAAAAAGAAATAAAAGGACTCCAAATTCGAAAGGAGAAAGCAAAATTGTCATTGTTTGCAGATGACATGATAGTGTATATAGAAGATCCTATAGATTCTACCAAAAAACTACTCAACCTAATAAGTGAATTTGGCAAAACAGCAGGATACAAAGTCAATATTCAAAATCAAAGGCATTTTTGTACACCAACAATGAAATATCAGAAACAGAAATCAGGAAAAAAATCCCATTTGCTATACCAACAAGGAAAATAAAGTACCTAGGAATAAACCTAACCAAGGAGTGAAAAGACCTGTACTCAGAAAACTACACAACGCTGAAGAAAGAAATTGAGGAAGACACAAACAAATGGAAGCATGTACCAAGTTCATGGATTGAAAGAATTAACATCATCAAAATGTCCACACTACCCAAAGCAATTTATAGATTCAATGCAATCCCTATTAAAGTACTAATGGCATATTTTACAGATATAGAACAAACATTTCAAAAATTTATATGGAACCATAAATGACCCCAAATAGCTTCAGCAATTTTGAGAAAAAAGAACAAAGTAGGAGGGATAACAATACTTGACATCAAACTGTATTACAAGGCCACAGTAAACGAAACAGTCTGGTACTGGCATAAGAATAGACACATAGACTGATGAAACAGAATAGAGAGCCCAGAAACAAAATTAAATCTCTACAGTTAATTAATATTCAACAAAAGGGACAGAAGCAAAAAAAAAAAATGGAGTAAAAATAGTGTCTTCAACAAATGGTGTTGGGAGACCTAGAGAGCTACATGCAAAAAAATGAAACTTGATCACCAACTTACACCATGCACAAAAATAAATGCAAGATGGATAAAAGATTTAAATACAAGTTGTGACACCATAAAAGTCCTACAGGAAAACATAGGCAGGAAAATCTCAGATATTCCATGCAGCAATATTTTCACCAATATGTCCTCTAGAGCAAGGGACATAAAGGAAAGAATAAACAAATGGGACTTCATCAAAATAAAAAGCTTCTTCACAGCTAAAGAAAACATCAGGAAAATGAAAAGGGAACCAATCGTATAGGAAAACGTATTTGCCAGTGATACCTCAGACAAGGGTTTGATCTCCAAAATATAGAAAGAACTCACACCACTCCACTCCAGGAAGACAAAGAACAATTAAAAAATGGGCAAAGGACCTGAACAGACACTTCTCAAGGAGGACACATAGAGGGCCCAGAGGCATATGAAAAGATGCTCACTATCACTAGCCATCAGAGAGATGCAAATTAAAACCACAATGAGATACCATTTCACACTGGTGAGAATGGTCATCATAAACAAAGCAACAAACAAGAGCTGGTGAGGTTGTGGAGAAAAGGGAACCCTAGTGCACTGTTGGTGGGAATGCAGACTGGTGTAGCCACTGTGGAAAACAGTATGGAATTTCCTCAGAAAACTAAAAATGGAGCAGCCTTTTGACCCAGCAATTCCACTGCTGGGATTATATCTTGAGAACCTAGAAACACCAATCCATAAGAACCTATGCACCCTGATGTTCATAACAGTACAATTTATAATACCCAAGTACTGGTAGCAACCTAAGTGCCCATCAGTAAATGAGTGGATCAAAAACCTTTGGTACATTTACACAATGCAATACTGCACAGCAGAGAGAAACAAGGATCTACCCTTTGTGACAGCATGGATGGAATTGGAGAGCATTATGTCAAGTGAATGCAATAAGCCAGGTGGTGAAAGATGAATACCATATGATCTCACCTTTAACTGGAACCTAATCAACAAAACAAGCAAGCAAAATATAACCAGAGACATTGAAAGTAAGAACAAACTGAAAGTAACCAGATGGGAGATGGGAAGTGATAATGGGGAGGAAAGGGGGAAGGGTTTTCAGAAACAACTACATAGGACACATGGACAATACCAAGGCAGGGTGGAATTAGGGGAGGGAGATGGGGATGGCTGGGATTGGGGGGAGTGGTGGAAGGTAAATGCAGACAAGTGTACTTGAACAACAATAAAATAATTTTAAAAATCTTTGATCTAAAAAAAAGTGATTTTCCTCTTCTATGGCACTGATACCTAAACATATTTGACTTCATGCATTTCAGATGTTGGTTAGAAAACTATATTATGTGCATTTGGAAAATTCTTTTGCATAATGCAACACCTGGGTTAATTGAGAATAATGACCAGGAACCGATGGAGATGATCTTAAACTAGTTTAACACCTGGTCTGTCAACTATCAATATGCACTAGGTGGATGTGTGGCATGCTCCCTAATTGATGATATCCTACATGATGTTTAATTCATTACAGGCATTGCCTGTCCCCCAGTCTTTGTGCTTTCACATGTGGGGACTAACTTCTTCATTGCTGCTCTGAAAAAGAAATGTTTTTCTTTATGAAATTTCATACTTTTCTCATGCACTTTGAAATTTTGGAGTTTTGTAGGACACAGTTTGACTTAGGTCTTCACTTTATATTATTTTTATTTTTCTTTCACAATGCTAATAATTAGCTAGCACAAGAAAAACAAACTAATGTATTCAGTTATTACTCTTAACACTTGAAGGACTAGCATTAAATCAAATATTCTTAATTTTTAACAATAATAATTGTAGAAAAATTTTATTGTCTATTTTTAATGACCTGTGATAGCATTTTAGGGCCCAAATGTACCGCTTCTATGTACACGTAGTAGAAAACACAAGAAAGGGCAAATTAAACACAGAGGAGGCTATCTAGTCTTTGACTCTCAGACCCATACAGAGGAAAGGGTGCTAAAAAATTATAGAAAGTTTCCTTCTTGTTTAAGTTCTTTTGTCCCACAATATTTCCTAGTTAATAAAAATACTTTTTCATAGTTTATTATATCTAGTATAGCACATTTTTTATCAACTAAAGTTTCAGAGCCTGGGCTCATAACTTTGGGCAAATAATTCCCTGAGACTTGGTATCTTTTAACTGTAAAATGAAACTAAAACTTATTGTTTCTTCCCCTGAGGATTAAGTGTGAAAATGTCTGTCAGTCTCTTAGATTAATTACTGACAATTGGTATGCCAGGGACAACTAGAAGGTTGTTTCTTGCATGTCAATTTTACAAAGAAGAATGCAAGTTGTTTGGTGTCCTATTAAAAATTATTGTGGGCAGATGACACTTTAGGGAATTGTAACTGAGGGGATCAGGGGCACTTGCAGAGTAGTGACATGACAGCTACAGATATAATGATACCAAAATGCACTAATGCACTATGACTAGAGAAGGGAGCTACTTCTCCCTAGTCAACTTGTCTGGCATAATAAAACATTTCAAAACTAACTTTAAAATAGTTTTATTTTTAATTATAGTAGCCATGCAATATTATATCAGTTTTGGATGTACAGCTTAGTGGTTAGACATTTATATAACTTACACAGTGATCACCTTGATCATTCTAGTACCTACCTGGAACCATGTTACTATTGCAATATTAGTGATTTTATTCCCTATGCTGTACTTTACATCCCTGTGATCATTTTTATAACCGCCAATTTGTACTTATTAATTTCTTCACCTTTTCCTCCATCCCCTCAACTCCCCTCTCTTCTGGCAATGCTCAGTGTGTTCTCCATATCTATGAGTCTGTTTCTGTTGTGTTAGTTTATTTTCTTCTTTAGATTACACATATAAGTGAAATCATGTGGTATTTGTCTTGTCTGACTTATTGCACTTAGCATAATACTCTCTAGGTTCATCCATGCTGTCACAAATGGTAAGATTTTATTCCATTGTATAGCCAAGTAATATTCCATTGTATATAAGTACCATATGCTAGCTAAGTTACCTATCCACAAAACCAAAGGGGCAGAGGAAAATGGCCAGAAACATATTAATTTCTTTTCTAGGACAGAAAACTGTACTTCAAAAATTGTTAGAAATTCAGTGTGGACCAGTTTGAGAGTAAAGAAGACTCCAGCTGTGCACAGTTCAAGAAAAGATCTGCTGTGTGAGTTTTACCTCCAGGATCCCTACCGGGTTCTTACAGAGAAGAGAGAAGAAAAATCTCCCACTTTGGGTAAGGGTAGTGGCAGGTAGTAGCCATTATGAAACATGCCATGAGCATTCAGTTTTTTTTTAAATAAGGCTTGCCCTCAAATTAAATTATTGTACCTGAATCAAACATACTGAATTTTTTTGAGAACCCAGCTAACCTAGGAGATGGGAAATATCCATCTCTATTCCCTTCTAATTTTCTTGTCTCTCCTGAATGGTTTACAAGAAACACTTGTAAAAGTCATAGCTTTGGGGTATGGGTTTACTGAAATACTGAGACCTAATCATAGGAGTATAGAATACTTACTCTCCCTCACCCCCATATTACTAAAGATTTATTTAACACAGTTCCTTTAATTCCATATATTATGTTCAACTTTCAACAAAAAGTTCCAGGGTATACTATAGGAAAATTTAGGTTAAAGAGACAGAGCAAATATCAGAACCAACTTTATATATGGCAGCAATCCTGGAATTATCAGACCGGGAAACTAAAACAACTATGATTAAGAGTATGCTAAAAGCTCTAGTAGAAAAGTAGACAACATGAGAGAACAGATGTATAATATAATCAGGGAGACAGAAATTATAAGAAAGAATAAGAAAGAAATGCTAAAGATCAAAAGCACTCTATCAGCAATGAAGGATGCCTTTGATGGGCTCGTTAATAGACTAGAAATGGCTGAGGAAAGAATCAGTGAGCTTGAGGATATTTTTGCTATCTCTTTATTGAAGTTCTCACTAAGTTCCCTGAGCATCTTTATAACATTTTTTGAACTCTTTATCTGGTAAATTGTTCCCCTCCATTTTATATTTAGCTATTTTTTTCTGGAGATTTCTCCTTTTCTTTCATTTGGGGAATGTTTGTGTTCCCACTTTAGTTTCCTCTCTGTATTTGTTTCTATGTACTAGTTAGACTCCTGTTTTGACTCCTGATCTTGTCGGGTGGCCTATGTAGTAGGTGTCTTTTGATACCCAGTCACACAGTCTCCTTGATCACCTGATCTGTGTGGTCCAGGAATGTCCTTTATGTGGATTATGTGGGCCCTGCTCTTATAATTGAGTCTTGATTTCTATTGGTCTTTTTGTTAGTGTGGTTGACCCTTAGGCTGTCTGTGTATGAGGATCAACACATACCTCACTGTATGAGCTGTTTTGTAGGTGCAGACCACATCATACAAAGTGGAATTCACCTCATCAGGGTCTATGCCTCCTAAGATCTCCCTTTAGATATGCCACTTATAAGTTAATTGAATCTTGCTTGGATGTTGTCTTAAGCTGACCACTGGGTGTTTTGGTTCTAGGGCCTCTGGGCACTGACTCTGGTGCAGACAATATCAGACACTGCCTGTGACTGATCCTGGACAACCTATTTGGAGCTACAAAGCTATCCACTGTTTGTGGCTGCCACCATTGGGCCTGGAGGTACATGGGAAGGACTAGGCTGTGCTCCAAATCCAGCTTTTATCTGCACCAGGCCTGGAAGCAGATCAGCAAAAGTCCCAAAGGGTGAGTGGTGTTCACAAATATTTATACAGGTTCAAACTTGGTGCCAGTGCTGGGTCTGAGGCCACTCAGCAAATGTCCCAGGATATACTGAGTTGAGTTGCCACCTACTGGGTGCTCACACACATTTGTGGTGGGGTGGAGTCTCAGGGAGTCAGCAGGATGAGGCCAGCAGAGTTCTTCAGGGCCAAACAGACCAAGCTTTGGCCCTGTGAAGGGAGGAGTTTGAACTACTTGGGCATGGGTGGGAAAAATGGCCTCTTCGCTGCAGCCACACAACTTAGTCTGTCCCAGATTCTGCCAGGAGCCTGATCTCAGCAGTGCTGATCTGATGAGAGTCAACTGGATGGGGCTAGTGGATCTCCTGGGTACACTTGGGGGAAAGTGTGGGGAGTGGCCCTTGCTCCAGAGCCATACAACTAGTCTTTCCAGGGTTCTGCCCAGACCTTGGCAGGATGGAGCCACCAGGAGTCTTGAGGTTGGGATCACTGGAAGCCTTGATATTGGGGCCAGCAGATCTCTTATGAAGGGGAGTTGCCATTCAGGTTCATGGGAAAATGGAGGGAAATGTCCTCCTCCCCAAAGCCATACAACTCAGTCACTAAAGCCTCCTGACTCTGCCCACACCTCTACACCCAAGAAGCTGACTCCTCAGCAGGGTGCAAAGTCCCCAGGGTGGGGGGCTACAAGGAGTCCAGAGTGTGGTGATATTGCTTTTCCCCAGGCTGAGTCTATAAGGAAAGGAGTGATCTACCCAGGGTAGATTGTGTCTATAGTGCGGGAGAGGGACTTAACACAAGGATCCTGGTGGCTGTCCCATCAGCTTTCTTCCCAGAGCCACAAACCCTAGTCTCTCCTCATAGGACTTTAGTCCTCAGAGGACTCTAGTCAGCTCTCCCTTTGCTGGATCCCAGGGTGAGTAACTATGAATGAAGTTTTGTGCTTTATTCCTTTAAGAGGGAATATGTGTCTCTTGCAGACTCCCTTCTCTCCCTGGTGGACAGAATTTCCACTGATTTTCACAGCTACATGCTATTTCAGTGCCTCTTCCCAGCTCTGGAGCTTTTGGCTGGGGAGCCCTGCTTGAGACTAAGACCCCTCACTTCCCAGATGGAATCTTTGCAGCTGATAGATACATCCTTCAGAATCTCAGCTGCCACCTGTGGGAGTGTGGCCAGTCCTTTTTGCATCTCTGCCCTTCTTAGCAATCTTGATGTGGTTTCTTCTGTAAATCCTTGGTTATAAGACTTCTGCTCAGTTAGCCTAAGTTGGTTGTTCAGGTTGATAGCTCTATATTTTAATTGTAATTGAAGTTTGGTCTTGGAAGGAGTTGAGTGTAACATGCACCTACTCCAATTGCCAACTTTGATATAAAATTATGTATTTTCAAAATATTATTTATTGATTAATTATTACTAAAGTGCTAATTGCTGGCATTTGGGCTGTCTTACCATATCTCTTGTCCAAGGTAAATAATAATTGGCTGATCATAGGATACTTCCTACTTCAAACACTGACTTTGCCTCAGAATCCATCTCACTGCAGTACTCCAGGAAATCACTATGAAAAGAAAAAAGAAAGAAAAAAAACATTTCTGACTCTGTGCTAGGAAGGCTTTTCCCCATTTTCATCCTCAATTTAACTAGATCTGCTACCTAATACATGAGATTCTATATCAAGGCTTCATTCTTTTTGCTTTGGCCTTTGATCTTTGTTAAATATTAATATTCCATTGGGGATGTGTTTCAGGTGGGATTCCCAGGAAACAGACTCTAAGACAAAGATCTGTGTGCTGGAGGTCTAATGAGGAGTGCTCAGGAATAATACCTGTAAATGGAGGAAGAGATGCAGGGTTGGACAGGAGAAGTTGAACTATAATGCAGGCGCAATGGGCATTGCAGCTGAACCCATAGATAGCTCTGGAGCTTGGACAACACTTTGGAGGTGTTCTGAAATGAGACAAAGAACTTGTATCTTCACAGGAAGCAGTTGTGTATCTGGGCTGGCTCCAGGCAAGAGCTGTGACCTTGGAATTGAAAATGTAATTCACATGGATAGATTCACCTCCGCACTGTCAGCAGCCAACACTCGAGCGAGTTGGGAAATAGGTGTGTTGGTTCTGAAAGGGTGATCAGCAGAGGTGCAACACACAGCAGAGGCAACACAGCAGAGGTGCACCAATTTTAGTTAACAGGCAAATTTATACATCAGTTTGAATGAATTTAACATCATTGTAAAGGTGGAGAAATAAAATAAGCACATTAAAGGCCCAAAGTGGGTTAAATTGTAGGAGACAGGCTTGTTTTAGTCTGGCAAATGTGACTCAGCTCTGTATGGAAAACCTACACAAGCGAGGTGGTGGGCAGAAGTCAGACCTTCAAACTGAGTTTTCCCGTGGGAATCAGGCCTAGAAAATGCGTACAGACTGTTATGGCTGGCTCTTGCTAAAAGCCCATCACCCTGGTCTAAAACAACAAATGTGTATTGTCTATCTTCAAGGTAATTTCCAAAGCCTGTGTGAATCTTCCCAAGGATAGAGCTAATCGACTCACTGCCATTGCCCTTTGCATGTTATTTTCATTTCCTTGACTGTACCTAAAATGTAGACAATAATATTCTATGTAATAGATAATAAATCCTTCGCTGATGTAAGACCTGAGAGAAACAATAAAAGCCTGTCTAGGCAAGGGTCGGGGCACTCTCCTCTTGAGAGAATGGCTGAGGCACTCATAGGTGCTCTCCCCTTGAGAGAGTAGCCATGCCTGTCCCTTTTTCCCTGGAGGATTGCTGTCGCCTGTGCATTTGTTCTCGTCTCCAGCCATAACAGGCGGACTCTGCTGGCTGGAGTCCGCCATATTGAATGGCTATGGCAACAGACTCAATATGTTGAGAAGATGAACGTTGTCATAACATGAGGAACTGATGTTCTCTAAATCTGTTTTCAACTATTTTGTCCCTAATTTAAAAAATCTGTATCATACTGCCCTGGCCAGGGGCTTGGTTGGAGCATCATCCTGTACACCAAAAGGTTATGGCTTTGATCCCCAGTCAGGGCACATACCTAGGTTGTAGGTCTATCCTCGGTTGGGGTGCATATGGGAGACAACATATCATTGTTTCTCTCTCACACCAATGTTTTTCTCTCTCTCCTTGCTTCTCTCTCTAAAATCAATAAAAATTTCTGCATCATACTGCTTTGGGAATGATCATGGTCCTAGACTCTGAGGTAATTATTTGTTGGAGAATCTAAACCTAATTTTTAGTCTTGTGGGACTTCATTTGCATGTTAGTTGCAAAAGTTTGCCCCTCTAGAAAACTGTCCTCCCAAGAGTCAAGAAGGCCTGTTGTTGATTTTCATGGGCAATCTACAGCACCTTGTGTGCTGTTCAAAAGAACACCTTCTAAAGGAGTATAATCAAGGAATTGGAGAGTTTTCTACCACAGCCTACTTTAACTTCTGGTTGCAGTTAGTATGACTGTCTGAGAAATTATCCCAAAGCTCGGTGGTGAAAACAATTGCTTAGTATATTCACAGCATCTGTGGTTCAGTTATTCAGACAGCATACTGTGGGTACAGCTTCTCTGCTGCATGATGTTGGGAACCTTGCTAAGATGGATGACTCAAACAGATAGAGACTGAAATCATCTGAAAGCTTTCTAACTCACATGTCTGGCAACTGATGCTGTATGTAGGTTTAGAAATTTGCAGGAGTTCTTGCCAAAACACATATGTGATTTCTTCATTTAGCATAGGATTACTCATGACATTATGACTGGGTTCCAAGGGTACAAGTCCCCAGAGAAAGACAGAGAGCCAGGTAGAAGCTTCATGCATATTACATCTAGTGTCAGAGGTCATGGCCCCACTTCTGCCATACTTGGGCAATCTCAAGCTCTCACTCAGATACAAAAGCAAGGAATATAGGCCCTACCTCAGTAGGAAGAGTGTCATTCACATTGTAAGAAGGGCATGTGGGATGAGATAAACATAGTGATGTGGCCATCTTTGGAAAATACAGCCTGCCAATTTTCCTTTTCCCTATGAATGTATTATTCCAATTTTTGCAGAGGAAGATATTTAGTCAGATAATAATTTCCATAACAATGTAATTTAAATTGGAGTCCTCAAATAATAAGGGGAATAACACACTTAACTCTCTAACCTAGAGTCTTGTTTCAGTGACTATTATATATCCTTTCATTTGTTTATTAGCTGCCCCAGAAATGAAAATCTTATGTTTTACTAATAAAAATTATTGCTCCTTCATATTTGTGATGACTTTAAGATTGATGATCTTCTGTGGCCACACAAAAAGTTGTAATATATATTTTAATACTTTCTTTCTCAAAAGTTAGCAAGATCAATAGGAAGAAGGTGCATAATATACCTTTATTGCTCTATTGGTTTTGAATTCCAGATTGACTGCATATAAAACTTGTTTATTTGGATGAGATATACATGTCTCCTGCAAATGCCTCATTGAAGATATTCATTAAGCATTACTCTTTTCATTTTATAGATATGAAATCTGAGGTTGACAAAAAGGAAGTAACTTGTCCTGGTGGAAGTGTTTCAACCCAGGATGAATCCAGAGTTTTCACTTTTTACCACTATACTATAGAAGGAATAAGGAAAATAATTTGGTTTTGAATTGACATAATGGGTGAAGACTTTGTCATGTGAGGAGCTGTTGTGGCAGAAAAATGTCATTGCCACATGATCTTGATGACTGTGTCATAGCTTTTCTCTCCTTTGGAACTTTTGTTAATTTTCTGCAGTATTTTCAAGGAAATTGAATTAATTAGAAGAACATTTAATGGATTTTATGTAAAGTGTGTGTTTTCTTATTTACTCAGCAAGGTAAGCAATAACATTACCCTTCTTAAATTAGTGATTACATGAAAACTTGTAATTATGCATCTTATCAGACTTCCAGAGCAGCTGTCATGGGGATGACAATTATGTTGAGCTTTCAACACAACCAAGGCACATGACTTGGTTGCCACTGCTAAAGTGATGGGATGGTTCTGTAGGTTGTATCACCTCACTGAGAAACACTTCTCTTTTAATTCATTTCAGAGGTATGGTAGCTTACCAGGATATGTGAAGGGGATCAGAAGAAATAGACATCTGGGAATTTGGAAGAGGAAAGGAAGCTTGAATGGAAGGCTGAGCAGAGCAAGGGCTTCTGAAAAACAGCCTTGGGAAAGAGAAATTTGAGAGACATGAATACCTTAGCATAGAGACTGCATTCCCCTTTGTCAGAGGGTGAAAGCAGTGCTGAGAGGTGTGTCAAGAGACTGATAGGTGAGGAAAGAATGTTATGGAGTACTCTGGTGTTCTTTAATATGAATGAAACCATCCTTTGATGGGTTAGAGAAGTTATATACTCATAGCCCAGGGGGCCAGAGAGGAAAATTGAAACTGTGCATCGGTGTGCAGCCCTCACCGGAGAGCACTTTGCTAGTGGAGGGACAAAGGAGCTAGATATTTCTACCTCCCACTTTAAATTTTACTCAGCATCTCTAAAACCCAATTGGTGGCATTGTATGATAAAAGTGGGAGAAAATATATAATAAGAAAGCTGACAGAAATATCTTGCATGATATGAATCTACTTCTTTGTCACAGCAATTATTAATGAGAACTAATTGGTATAAATATATCTATATTCCCATCACCCAGATCAGTTGTTTCCATCTTCTGTTTCCACCATGTTACTGAAAAGGTGTGCATGTTTTACATAGTTAAAACATTGCTAGTTCTTTACACAGTACTTTTGCCATCTAGTTATACCACAATCATTTTCCCATGTTGCTAAAATCTCCATAGATAAAATTTTAATTGTTCTATAATATCTCCTTAAGTATATAAAATATTTAACTAGTTTTCTATTCATTAGAACAGATGATCATGTCTTATTATAAATAAACCAAAAATAAATACATTTTGTATTCAGGATGGATGTGCGTACAGTACAAGGTAGGAGAAGGAGGTGATCAGTTAAACTTTGTTTAATAAAGACTTCCATAATGCTTACAAAAACTGCAGATTATTTTCTTAAAGATTATGTCATAATTTCATATCATCATTGCCAGAGTATGAGTGTTATTCATGTTACCACTTTTGAATATGATCATTGTATTTTATATACAGTTCGTGGTGTATTACTGTCACAAGGACACACTGCCAGGAGCAATTTTGAAACTCTATTTGGATATTTTTAGAAAAGTTTTGGACTTTATCATTTTTTTTGTGGAACTCAATAACATTCTCCATCTTTCTCAAGGCAGGGTGGTTGAGGTTAATGGAAAAGCCCAGGACTAAGTTTCTTAACTCTGCAAATTTATAGAAGTTGGTAACATCAAATAAGAGCCTCCAGATCTTAGACAACTAAAAATAGTTAAGGGACTTAGGAAAGCAGACAGGATGACTGTCTGAAGTGCTTTCCATTTTAAAGCAGATGTCTTGTATTCACTAGAGTAATTTAGAACATTTAAAGTATTTACATAGCTGACAAAGTGAGGGCATGACTGACTGTCTGATGTGAAAACATCCAGTCAGTTCAGTCAGAAATCCTTGCTTCTTTCAATGTTGACTAACTGTCTTGATATTCTAATATCACATGGTCAGAGATAGTGGTATATTTGCAGATATAAACAATATTTTCTAATGTTTTTTGATTGATCCATATATGCCAAGCATGATTCTAAGCACTTTGCAACTATTTAGTTTATTTAATTCTCACAATAGCCTAACCAGGTGGGTACTATTATTGTGCTCATTCTATAGAAAATGAGACACACAAAGAGAATAAGTAACCTGTTTAAGATTACCCAGTTTATGGATGACAAGACACTTGAAATTAGTGAGAATCAGGAGTCTATGTTCTAGAAACTACTGTCTACTATATAGATTAAGAATAGAGATGATAATGATACAAATTTTTACAACAAAAATTTCAAAATTTGCTACTAAGTCTTTACTTATTCAAGATTCATGCTTAAAGATTTACTTATATTTATTTTTCTTGTGTAATGCTTATATCAACTCTGTGAGATAGATAAGCATTTTCATTTTAGTGGTGAAAGATCTGAAATTAAGTGACCTTTCCAGTTCACACAGGTAAGATGGGTGAGTTCAGATTTATTCTGAGTAGATAGCTGGAAATCTACATACTGCAGACCTCATGTTGCCTTAAAAAAGATGAATTTTCCTCTTCAAAAGACCAACCAAAGTTAAAAGTTTAATCTAAATATAGGTGTTTATCTTATAATTTTTTCATAATTATGATAATTGTATTGATACTCTAGTCAACCACAAATATTCTATTTTTACTGAAGACAGATTTGCACGTAGAAACTACATTCATTAAGTGGATAAAGATGTTCTTAGATCTTGAAGTTAGAAGATCAAGTTCTGGGGAGTTCTGGCTAAGATAGAGGCATAGGCAGAAATGCTTTGCTTCCTTGCACAACCACAAGAAGTTTAACAACCAATTTAAAAACAAAGAACAACTGCAACTGCCAGAAAAACATTTGAATGGAAGTCCAACACCAAGGAGTTAAAGAAACATTCCTCCAGACAATAGGAGGGGTGAGATGGATAGGTGTGTAGAGAGGACATGCAGCAAAGCAGCAGCTGGATGACTGGGTGGGCAAGGCAGCAGCTGGCAGACAGCATGGGCAATCCCACATTTGTGTGCAGACAAGACCAGGAGAACAGGGAGGAAGCAAGACAGACTGCAAAACCCAGGGTTTCAGCATGGGAAACTAAAGACTCAAGACCTCAGACTGTAAAAAAAATCTCTGGGGATTGTGGTGGCAGGGGAAACTCCCAGCCTCACAGGAGAGTTTTTTTGAGAGACTCACAGGGTCCTAAAACATACATAAACCCACCCACCAGGGAATCAGAACCTGAAAGGGCACAAACCACTTCTGGGAATTGAAGGAAGTGACAGGAAGTGGGGCCTCAGTGGAACAAGTGACATTGTTCCTTCTCTGACCGCTCCCTCACAGACAGTGTCACAAGGCAGCAAAGAGGGCTGTCCTGCCCTGGCAAATACCTAAGGCTCTGCCACTTAGGTGTAGCAGGTATGCTGAGACAAAGAAATATGGCTCAAATGAAAGAACAGATAAAAACTCCAGCAAAAGAACTAAACAATGAGGAGATAGACAACCTGTCTGATGCAGAGTTCAAAACACTGATAATCAGGATGCTCAGAATTGACTGAGCTCAGTTACAAAGTGAAGGAAGAAACAAGGCTACACAAAGTGAAATGGAGGAAAACACATGGGGCATGAACCATGAAGGGGAGGAAACTAGGACTCAAATCAACAATTTGGAACAAAAGGAAGAAATAAGCACCCAACCATAACAAAATGAAGAAACAACAATGCAAAAAATGAGGAGAGGCTTAGGAACCTCTGGAACAACTTTAAGCACTCCAACATCTGAATCATAGGGGTGCCAGAAGGAGAAGAGGAAGGGCAAGAAATGTAAAACTTATTTGAACAAAGAATGAAGGAAAACTTCCCCAATCTGGCAAATGAAAAAGACTTCCAGGAAGTCCAGGGTGCTCAGAGAATCCCAAAGAAATTGGACCCAAGGAAGCACACACCAAGACACATCATAATTAAGTTACCCAAGATTAAAGATAAGGAGAGAATCTTAAAAGCAGCAAGAAGGGAGAGAGTTACCTACAAAGGAGTTCCCATAAAACTATCAGCTGATTTCTCAAAAGAAACCTTATGGGGAAGAAGGGGCTGGAAAGAAGTATTTAAAGTCATGAAAGGCAAGAACCTACATCCAAGATTACTCTATCCAGCAAAGTCATCATTTAGAATGGAAGGGCAGATAAAGTGCTTCCCAGGTAAGTTTAAGTTAAAGGAGTTTGCCATTATCAAGCCCTTATTATATGAAATGTTAGAAGGGCTTATCTAATAAATAGAAGATCAAAAACTATGAACTGTAAAATGACAACAAGCTCACAACTATCAAAGCTGAACCAAAAAAACCCCCAAAAAACAAAAAACAAAAACTAAGCAAACAACTAGAGCAGGAATAGAATCACAGAAATAGAGATCACATGGAGGGTTATCAGTGGGGCAGAGGAAAATGGTGAATGGAGGAAAAGGTACAGGGAATAAGAAGCATAAATGGTAGGTCCAAAATAGACAGGGGGAGGTTAAGAATAGTATGGGAAATGGAGAAGCCAAAGAACTTATATGTATGACCCATGGACATGAACTGTGTGGGGGGAATGCTGGAAGGTAAGGGGGACAGTGTAGTGGGGAGGAGGATGAAGGGGAGGAAAAAATTGGGGCAACTGTATTAGCATTATCAATATAACATACATTAAAAAAAAAAAAACAAAATAAAATCTTAATCCTAAAAAAAATCAAGTTCTGTCTCTGAAAATTTAATGCAATGATGAAAACTAAAAGTGTATACCAAGTGGTTTGGAATCATCACTTACTCTATTTCTATAATGAACTTAGAATCTTACATTGCCAGAGCTGGAAAGATATCAAAAGTCATCTGGTTTAACTTTCTCATTTGATAGATTAAAAATCAAACAAGAAGGAAACCAATAATGACTGTAGAGCTTAAACTGTTTCTTTTTAAGATTGTAAATTTCTTCTAAGATTCTTTTAAAATTCTTATTTAGAAAAATTAATTTACTCTAGGTTAAACTGATTTAAGCAATCTATATATTCATAAGCACAAAATGAAATTTTGAGAGACTATGGAGTAGCTTTAGTGTTCCTGGTATTCCCTCTTACAACTGAAACACTCTAGATGTGACACAACAATCAAACATAGGTAGATTGTGAAAGATGGAAAGAAGACAGATCACATCTGGGGACTTGAGGAACAACATGATGGTGAGTTCTCTTGATTTCCTTATTGTCTCCTATATATCCTGAAGAGGGTGGTTCAGAGAACTCCAACACCAAACAAGCAATAGGCATAATTAAAAAAATTCCATGAAGATCATGTTTCTCTAATGAAAAGACAAGAAAATCAGGGTCCTAGTACAACAGAAAACTTATTTAATCATATCTGCCCTACTCCACTCAAACATCAGTGGAAAAATTTATGCCTCACTGCTCTCCATGATTTCAGTGGGGCTGAATAGGGAGCTGATATTCTACTCAACTGCCTTCTCTGCTGAAATAGGTGGTGTACTCTCATTCCTTTGTTGTGTGTTGTCAGCTAGGACAAACAAGATGCTGATCTTCCATCTCTCACCCATCAAACACAGTTCTGATTTTTTTGCAAGGAAATGTGAGCAGTAACTACTAAGGAGCTAACCTTTTATAATCCCACCTGGTAGAAGCAGTTGGACTCTCTCAACAGAACAGTATAGTAGTATTGGGTTAGCCAAAAAGTCTGCTATATTTTTTCTGTAAAATAAAAGACATATTTTTCATTTTCATCAATAACTTTATTGATTTGGGTGTTTTGAGTAGGCTGGCTCTTGCTTGCTATTGGCTTCTAGTAGGTAGAGGCCAGAGGTGCTGCTCAACATCTTCCAATGAATAAGACAGTCCCACAGCAAAGAATTATTTGGCCAAGATGTCAGTAGTACCAAGAAACTTTTCAAACCAGTTTTGCCATGTTCAGTCACTCACAGCACCTTCTTCATACAGTACACAAATCTGTTTTGTGTGTGTTTCAGTTCCATTTTTACCTTTCTTTAAATGATAAAGCACAATATGCTGAAAATGGTGCATATCATCTTTCATCTTCAATATTAAAATGGCTGCACAAAAATTCAGCAATTTTGATTTTTTTAAAAAATGCATGTCAATATAACAGCTGTCACAATACCGTCTAACAAAATTGTTTCAAATGAACTTAAAGACAGCTAAACACTACTGGAGCCATCATATGGAAAAAACATAATGAACTTTTTGGCCAATGCAATATTTAGCAGAGAGCTGAGCCTCCAGCCCCACCCACCCAACATCAGGAAGACTTAATGAGCAGTTTGATGTAGAGCTAGTTACCACTAGGCTTTACTCCCACTAGTGTCAGTGCAGCCCAGTGGACAGATACACAGTAAGACTGAACAAAGTGATACAAGTCAAGGCTAGTCAGTGCTCTACCTTCCTGCCACTTCTGATGTCAGCTGGTCTGCGTGAGAATATACCTGGCATCAATGGATTGAATACTGTGGTGGGAGGTGAGACTTACTGGTACTCTGCTTCCCTCTCCCAACCTCCCCTAGTGTCAGTGGGGCCCAGTGAAAAGGTGAGTGTCAATTCCAACCCTGAAACCAACAAAGCCATGTGAATCATCCTTTATCAAGGAGATAAACTTATATCCTCACTAAAAAACAATGAATTTGTGTAAATTTGTTCCCCATCTTCTTTTGAGAAGGTGTCAGAGATGCACTGAAGGAGGAACTGAACTTCTGTAAAAAAAATGAACAGAATAAGGAAATTATAAAAACAAGAATTAATGAAATTGTATAAAGAAAACAATGGAGAAAATCAACACATCAAAAATAATTTTTAAAAATCCATACAAATGATAAGTCTTTAGTAAGACTAACAAAAACAGAGACAGTTCACAAATAATCAATATCAGGAATGAAATAGGGGCTATCTCTACAGATCCTGCATCCATTAGAAAATATAGACAACTGTATACAAGATTAATACAAAAACCTAGAAGAAATGGACCAAATCCTCACAACCAGGAATTATCAGAACTCATCTAGCATGAAATAGGCATCCTGACCATTAAAGAAAACAAATTTACAGTTGAAACCTCCAAAAAAGAAACTCTAGACCCAGATAGTTTTACTGAAGAATTCTCAGAGTGTTGAAAGTTCATACCAGAGCAATAAGGAAAAAGAGAGAAAAAGAAGGAAGGAAGGAAGGAAGGAAGGAAGGAAGGAAGGAAGGAAGGAAGGAAGGAACTAAATAAGGGCATAAAATGGAAATGGGAAAAAATGAACTTATTTGCAAATGATACAATGTTCTACATACTCAATACAATATCCCAAGATAGCTACACAAAACTCATAGAACTAATTAGTACGTTCAGAAAGGTCACAAGGTACAAGATCAACACATAAAAAATCAAATACATTTCTGTATACCAACAATGAACATGTGGAAACAAAATTGAATACACAATGCTATTTACCATAGCTCCAAAAAATATGTAGGTATAATGGAATGAAACATGTTTTGATATTGTGATTTACAAGATGTTTGCTCTTCATCCACAGTCGCTAACTCACAGTTTCAAACCCCTTAGAATTTCCTAAGTGTTGAAAGTGATAAAAGTGTCTTTTTATGTTAATGAGCTGACTTTTGGACTCCACATAAGGGTGGGGCTGATTCCCAGGAGAACCAGCCTTGTGATTATAGGATTGGAACTTTTGGTACCACCCCTTGATTTCTGAGGAGAGAGGAGGCTGGAGGTTGAATCAATTACCAATGGCCAATGAATTATGTAATGAAGCCTCCATAAAATCCCAAGAGGACAGCTCCTTGGCACTTTTTTTTTCCAGGAAATATCTAAGTTGGGAAACTAGAATGCATCCTTGTGCAACACTGTAGGGCTCCAAGCCCCATGAGGACAGAAGTTCCTTTGTTTGAGACCTAGCCCTACGTATCTCTTTACCTGGCTCTTGATTTGTACCCTTTAATAATATGCTTCATAAATAAATCAGTAATTTAGTGAGTAAATTGGTTTTCATGAGTTTTGTGAGCCATTCTAGGGAATTAATTGAACCCAAGGTGCAGATCATTGGAACCTCTGCTTTATAGACAGTTGTTCAAAAGCAAAGGTAAAAACCTGAGCTTCTGACTGATGTCTGAGGTGGGGGTAGTCTTGTGGAACTGATTTACCTGTGGAATCTGATTCTGTCTCTGGATAATATCAGAATTGAGTGGGATTCCTGGACATCCTACTGGTATCTGGGAATTGCTTGTTGGTCTGGGGAAACCTCCACACACATGTTAAAATTGGGCCCAAAGAACCTTTCCACATGTACAGAATCTGATCTGAAAATTACCAAATGATAATGAAAAAATAAAGAACAAACTGACAGTGACCAGAGGGGAGGTGGAAGGGGATAACGGGAAAGAAGGGGAAGGGTTGACAAGGGACATGTATAAAGGACCCATGGACAAAGCCAAAGGGGGGTAGGGTTGAGGGTGGGAGGTGGGGGTGGGTGGGGCAGGGGAGAGTGGTAGAGGGAAAATGGAGACAACTGTACATGAACAACAGTAAAAAAGAAAGAAATTAAAGACCTAAATAAATGGAGAGGTATATCATATTCCTACATTGGAGTCATAACCATAGCAAAGATATCAATTATCTGCAAACTAATCTATAGGTTTAATCCAATTCCTATCAGAATCTTAGGAAGTTGTTTTATAGATACAAAGTTATTCTAAAAGTTGCATGGAAAGGAACAGACCTCAGTATAAATAAAACAATCTTGACAAGCATAAAGTCAAAAGAATTACTCTAGTCAATATTAAGGCTTACTACAGTAATAAAGACAGTGTGGTATTGACTGAGGGATACACACATAGATGGATGGAGTAGAATGGAGAACCTACAAACAGAAATACACAAATATGCTGAAATGATATTTGACAAAGCTGTAAACACAATTCAGTGGAGGTAGTAGAGTCTTTTCCACAAATGATGCTGTAGTAATGGGACATCCATATTCTAAAACAGGAAAGTAGAAAGCCCAGCCTCAACTTCACATCTTTTTTTTTTTTTTGCATTTCATTATTTATTTACATTTTTAAGCTCTCACACTAGGTCTTTTACAAGCTGGTGAACACTGACAAATTATTTCCCCCAAAGAACTATACCCACACATTCCCAAACAGTGTAATATGGTTGAACTAACATTAATACATATTATCATTTTATTAATTACATAATAAAACAAATTATCAAAAATCCAAATATTAAGTTACACAGCTGAAAAGGCATATAAGCTAATAAGCTGTCTGCTCAATTTATTAGCAGAAACCTACTTCTCTTTTTTGCAAGAGAAGATGGGAAGGAAAAAATCACAGTTCATACAAAAAATAAGTTGGTAAACAATTTCAGAATGTATGAAAACAAATACAAAAATTTCAGAATTTTAATGATTAGGAATTGTTTTAACTACAACAAAGCAGCTCTACCCTTATCTTTAAAATATTTACTAAAGAGCATATTCTAGTGTTCCACATAAGATAAAGGCAATATTTTACTGAAAATACATAATAGCCCCCACCTATTCTTTTCTCACCCCCCAATCTGCCACAGATAAGAATAAGTCTACCAAGACATGATCTGCTTGGGGAGGAAAGGTGGCCAATCTCTCAAAGGAGAAGGACCAGGAACCTGTTCCTAAATGGACTTCTATTGGGTTTAATTTTCATAGGAATATAGGATATATACATAAAGCTCATCAATTATTGTCAGACAGTAATGATCAAACAATAGATAATATTCAAAGAACTATGAGGGCTTATTTTGAGTCAGGGTCAGATAGCTAAAGGGCCATAAAACTTTAAGGAAACAAACTCATTCTATGCTTGGACCCTTATCACTTAAATTGAGAGTATTCTTTAGCAAAGCAGGTTTCACAGGACCTTATGCATTCTTTCTTAGGCCTAATCACCTCGGGGAGCCCACCCTTTCCAGCACAGAGCCACAACCACCTCCAGCATTGTTTCAGGCTTAGGGCATTGTTTCAGACTTAAATCAGGCAGGGGAAGTCAGGCAGCTAAGAGATTAGGAGACTTCTTGAAGACAGAATGAGGACTCAAGCTATGTCAAAGCTGAGGGGCAAGGGTCCATCACTCCCTTTTTCTATAGACCCCCAAGTCCTTCCCTGAGGGCCCCTTCATGACCATGCTTGTCTTAGGTCATCCCTCCTTTGAGGAATCTTACCCATCGTTGGCTGACCAGTCATACCCCTGGGGCCAAGTAGGGTGAAGTAAAAGGCAGCAGAGGTGGTACCCCTACCAGGAAGATAAGTTTTTCTCCTTAGTGGCTTATGGCCCCAAGGTCTCTTTGCTCAGCCTTAGCCATGGAGGGTTAGAGCTTCTGAAAACAGGCAGGGCAGTTCCCAACACCTCCCTATAAGTTGCACTTCAGGCACAAACATTAATATTAACTGTAGGGCTTTTGGTCTAGATACATTAAAGAAATGTGCTTTTGTACAATGTCAATTTTCAAAATGGAGGCTTTCCATAACAGCACAAAATGAGATTTATAGAGAGACATTAAATAATCACTAAGACTTGGTAAAAAATAAAAAAAGTTGAGCAAACCTGATGTATACTTGTACGAATGTGGGATATGTAAGCACAAATTGAGCAGGGAAATAACAATATAGGCCCTACTTTCTATGTTTGAAATGACTGAAGGGGTAAACCACATGAGGTCCAGAGTGTTTAGAGTTCCTGGGATTTTAGTTCTGTATGATACTAAAAATATACAAGTATTGTGCTGGACATTTTGGCAACTAATCTTTCTAAATCTCATATATTGTAACATTCTGGCATGGGAATAGATTTAAAGATATTACTCAATACTTCATGACTTCAGGAAAAGTCAATTGGTACAAATGATAAGCATATTTTAAAGCTGAACAGTAATAATCTTTTCCTAAATGTCAAAATTGGTTGATTGGAACCCAAACATAGAGGTGGCAATTCTGTGAAGCTAATGGCCTGGTAAAGCTGCTTTTAATACACCTGTGGAAGCTTCATTGGATTTATCCACCAAGCCGACATGTTGGCTAATGTGTATAACAAATTAGGCCCTGTCTCAAGTTCCACTTCTGAGGCAATGACATCAGGCACCTGCTTTATTGTATGCAACAGTTGTTTCTATGACCATTGGAGTCTGAAGCACAGCCACATTTTAGGATGCTACTTCTCTAAATACAAAAGTTGCTTTCTGTTAAAAGTTCCATGCCACTTTTGTCTTAAGAACTGTACTGCATCTTTGTATTTCATTCCACCTTCAATTAACGCTGGGGCAACAAGCACCACAGCTCCCCCAAGTCTTGCAACACAATCAACAACAATAAAATAACCAGGTTCTTCATGGAACTGAATTTTTACGAGACAATCAATCATCAACAGTCTGGTTGGATGGTGGTGCACCATCATCAAAAGGCCAATCAAGAACATGGATGCAAGCTGGAAGATGGTGGCACGGTAGGAGGGAGCAGATTCCATTTCCCCCTGCATACAGGAGAGGAATCTGGCTGATCTGTGGAGAAACGGAATGGTCAACCAGTGGAAACACAGCATATTTGAAAGTAGGAGATCGAAGGTGGTAGCGGACATTGAAAAATTGGATGGTAAGGAGAGTACTTCAGAACAATAAGAACCCAGGAATTAGCGCAGAGACCAGGGCACACTTGCCAGGCCAGCTAGGGGCTCTAGGGAGGGAGCTGGGTCCACACAACAACAAAAGACATCAGAACTAAAGATGTGTGCCCCGAAATGGATACAACTGTGTGTGACCATGGAAATTCGAGCACAGGCGCAACAGCAGATGCCTGAGCAAATGGAAATCTGTGGCCAACGCTGGGTACCTGGGGAGTGCAAGCAACCCGTGAAAGAATCAGAACACACTCCCATGAAATTGGGGTGAGTGCACAGCGTAGGGGACCCAAGCTCACAACCATGAACTCGGGAAAGTGCGTGCTCCCGAGGAGGCTCGAAACATATGCCCAAATCTTTACTTCTTTCTTGTACTTTTCTTCCTTCCTTCCTTCCTTCCTTCCTTCCTTCCTTCCTTCCTTCCTTTCTTTCTTTCTTTCTTTCTTTCTCTCTCTCTTTCTTTCTTTTTTTCTTTCTTTCTTTCTTTCCATATTTTATTGCTTCTTCCTTCCTCTTTTTTTCTTCCTTTTTCATTTTTTTCTTCCTCTATTCTCTTTTTAAATACCCATCAGTGAGACAAAAACAAAAACAAAAAAAAATCAACCACAAAAAAACCCCTGGAACACTGAAAAAAAAAAAAAAAAAAAAAGAAGGCCCCAAAAAAAAAAAAACAAACAACAAAAAAAAGAAAAAAAAAGAAAAAAAGGAAAAAAAAAAAAAAAAAAAAAAAAAAAAAAAAAAAAAAAAAAAAAAAAAAAAAAAAAAAAAAAAAAAAAAAAACAAAAAAACCCCTGGAACACAAAAAAAAAAAAAAAAAAACAGAGTTGGTCCCAAAGAGGGGCATTCCAACAGCTGAGACAGTGGAAGCTGTGATCACCAGGATATCTGAAGGAGAATGCACTACTAAGTTTCACAGGTATTCTAGCACAGAAGTTCACACCAGAAACCCAGGGAGCCAGAACAGATCAATTTAAGAAGCTGAGGCTGACAAGAAGAGTCTTACAAACAATGGGAAGACAAAGAAAAAATCCCCAAGTGAAAGGAAAGGAAGAAGCACCAGAAAGAATGCTAAATCAAATGGAAGCAATTCAACTATCAGATTTTGAGTTCAAATCAATGGTTGTCAGGAAGCTCCAAGAGCTCTCAATGAGCTAGCAGAAACTACAGGGAAGCTATGAGGAACTCCCTGCAAACTATATCAACATGAAAAAGGAAATAGAAACTATCAACAAGGGCCAAGAGGAAATGAAGAACACAATTTCTGAGCTGAAGAACACAGTGGAAGGAAGGAAAAGCAGAATTGATGAAGCAGAAGATCAGATCAGCGAGTTGGAAGACAAAGTAGAAAAAACACCCAGAAAGAGCAAGCAAAGGAAAAGAGGCACAGAAAGAACAAAGAGGGATTAAGAAAAATGCAACACAATATGAAATGTAATAATATCTGTAAAACAGGGATTCCAGAAGGAGAACAAGAAGAGCAAGGGATAGAAAACCTATTTGAATAAGTAATGATGGAAAACTTCCCTAATTTGACGAGAGAAAAAGTCACACAAATTCAGGAAACACAGATTCCCAATCAAGAGGAACCCAAAGAGGCCCACTTCAAGACACATCATAATTAAAATGGCAAAATTCCAAGAGAAAGAGAGAATCTTAAAGGCAGCAAGGGAGAAAAAGGAAGTAAAATAGAAGGAAGCCCTGATATGGTTAGCAGCTGACTTCTCAATGGAAACGCTTCAAGCCAGAAGAGAATGGCAAGAAATATTCCAAGTAATGAGAACCAAAGGCCTGCAACCAAGACTACTTTACCCAGCAAGGCTCTCAATCAAGACAGAAGGCCAAATAAGGAGCTTCCCAGATGAAAGAAGTCTAAAAGAATACACCTCTACCAAACTAGTGCTGCAAGAGATACTAAAGGGACTGCTTTAAGGAAAGGAAGAAAAAGAGAGAGAGAAGAACACAGGCACAAAAATGGCAATGAATAAGTACTTATTAATAATGACCGTAAATGTAAATGGATTAAATGCTCTAATCAAAAGACATAGCATTGTTGAATGGATAAGAAAGCATGACCCACACATATGCTGCCTACAAGAGACTCACCTCAGGACAAAAGACCTACACAGACTCAAAGTGAAGGGCTGGAAAAAATTTTTCCAAGCAAATGGACAGGACAAAAAAGCTGGGGTATCAATACTCATATCAGACAAAATAGACTTCAAAAGAAGAGCCATAAAGAGAGACCCAGAAGGTCACTTCATAATACTCAAGGGAAGAATCCACCAAGACATAAACATTGTAAATATATATGCACACATCATAGGGGCACCTAAATACATAAAGAAAATCTTACAGGACTTCAAGAAAGATATTGACAGCAACACAATTATAGTAGGGGATTTTAATACCCCACTGTCAAAAATGGACAGATCTTCCAAACAAAATATCAACAAAGATATTGAGGCATTGAACAACACTCTAGATGAAATGGACTTAACTGATTTTATATATATATATATATATATATATATATATATATATATATATATATAGAGAGAGAGAGAGAGAGAGAGAGAGAGAGAGAGAGAGAGAGATAGAGAGAGAGAGAGAGAGCCCTTCATCCCAAAGAAACTAAATACACATTTTTTTCTAATGCACATGGAATATTTTCAAAGATAGACCACATGATAGGACACAAAACAAGCCTCAACAAATTCAAGAAAATTGAAATCATACCAAGCATTTTCTCTGACCACAAGGGACTGAAACTAGAAATCAACCCCAAGGGGAAAAACTCAAAACACTCAAAATCATGGAGACTGAATAGCATGTTATTAAACAATGAATGGGTCAATAATGAAATTAGGGAGTAAGTCAAGAAGTCTCTGGAAACAAACGATAATGAACTCACAATGACCCAAAACTTATGGGACACAGCAAAAGTAGTCCTCAGAGGGAAGTTCATAGCCATACAGGACTACCTAAAAAAGATAGAAACATTTCAAACAAAAAAGTTAACCTATGCCTACAAGAACTCAAGGAACAACAACAAAGACAACCCAGAGCAAGTAGAAGGAAGGAAATAACCAAGACCACAGCAGAATTAAATGACATAGAGACTAAAAGCACAATTCTAAGGATCAATGAATCCAGGAGCTGGCTCTGCGAAAAGGTAAACAAAATTGACAGGCTTTTAAGCAGGCTCATCAAGAAAAAAAGAGAGAGGACCCAAATAAAAACAATCAGAAATGAAAGAGGAGAGATTACAACTGACCCCACAGATATACAAAGGATTGTAAGAAATTACTATGAAGAACTGTACGCCAAGAAATTTGAAAGCCTAGGTGAAATGGACAACTTTCTAGAAAAATATAATCTCCCAAAACTCAATGAAGAAGAAGCAGAAAGCCTGAACAGACCAATAACAGCAGATGAAATTGAAGCAGTAATAAAAAACTCCCAATGCACAAAAGCCCTGGACCGAATGGTTTCACAGGAGAATTTTACAAAGCATTTAAGGAAGACCTAACCCCTATCCTTCACAGATTTTTTGAAAAAATCCAAAATGATGGAAGACTCCCAAACTCTTTTTATGAAGCCAGCATCATCCTAATCCCAAAACCAGATAAAGACATAACAAAGAAAGAAAACTTCAGGCCCATATTGCTGATGAACATAGATGCTAAAATCCTCAACAAAATATTGGCAAACCGCATCATCTAACAATACATTAAAAAGATCATACACCATGACCAGGTGGGATTCATCCCAGGGATGCAAGGAAGGTTCAACATTCACTAATCAGTAAGTGTAATACATCACATAAACAAAAGCAAAGAGAAAAATCACATGATCTTATCAATAGATGGGGAAAAAGCATTTGATATGGTACAGCACCCATTTTTGATAAAAACACTCAGCAAAGTGGGAATAGAGGGAGCATTCTTCAACATAATAAAGGACGTATATGAGAGACCTACAGCCAACATCATACTCAACCGGCAAAAACTAAAATCTTTTCCACTAAGATCAGGAACAAGACAAGGTTGTCCACTTTCACCACTTCTATTCAATATAGTATTGGAAGTCTTAGCCACAGCAATTAGACAAGAAAAGGAAATAAAAGGCATCCAAATTGGAAAGGAGGAAACAAAGCTATCATTGTTTGCAGATGATATGATAGTGTAGATAGAAAATCCTATAGACATGGCCAAAAAACTGCTTGACCTAATAAATGCATTTGGCCAAACAGCAGGATACAAAGTCAATATCTGGAAATCAAAGACATTTTTGTATACTAACAATGAAACAGCAGAAGCAGAAATCAAGAAAAAAAAACCCATTTAATATAGCAAAAAGAAAAATAAAATACCTAGGAATAAACCTAACCAAGGAGGTAAAAGACCTGTATGCAGAAAACTACACAACACTGAAGAAAGAAATCAAGGAAGACACAAACAAATGGAAGCATGTACCGTGTTCGTGGATTGGAAGAATTAACATCATCAAAATGTCCATATTACCCAAAGCAATTTACAAATTCAATGCAATACCTATTAAAGTACCAATGGCATATTTCACAGATATAGAACACACACTTCAAAAATTCATATGGACTCATAAATGACCTTGAATATCTGCTGCAATTTTGAGAAAGAAGAGCAAAGTAGGAGGGATCACAATACCTGACACCAGACTGTATTACAAGGCCACTGCAATCAAAACAGCCTGGTACTGGCACAAAAACAGGAACATGGACCAGTGGAATAGAACACAGAGCCCAGAAATAAACCCAATTCTCTATGGTCAATTAATATTCAACAAAGGAGGCAGCAACATAAAATGGAGTAAAAGTAGCCTCTTCAACAAGTGGTGTTTGGAGAACTGGAGAGCTACATGCAAAGAAATGAAACTCGGGCACCAACTTACACCTTACGCAAAAATAAATTCAAGGTGGATAAAAGATTTAAATATATGCTGTGACACCACTGAAGTCCTAGAGGAGAACATAGGCAGTCAAATCTCAGATATTTTATGCAGCAACATTTTTACTGATATGTCCCCTAAAGCAAGGGACATAAAGGAAAGAATAAACAAATGGGATCTTATCAAAATAAAAAGGTTCTGTGTGGCTAAAGAAAACAGTATTAAGATAAAAAGAGAACCAACTGTATGGGAAAACATATTTGTCAATGATACCTCTAGCAAGGGTTTCATCTCCAAAATATATAAAGAACTTACATGACTCCACTCTAAGAAGACAAGCAACCCAATTAAAAAATGGGCAAAGGACATGAACAGACACTTCTCCAAGGAGGACATACAGAGGATCCAGAGACACATGAAAGATGCTCAATATCAGTTGCTATCAGAGAGATGCAAATGAAAACCACAATAAGATACCACTTCACACTAGTCAGAATGGCCATCATAAACAAAGGAACAAACAAGTGTTGGAGAGGATGTGGAGAAAAGGGGTCCTTGGTGCACTGTTGGTGGAATTGCAAACCGGTACAACCACTGTGGAAAGCAGTATGGAATTTTCTACGAAAACTAAAAATGGATCTACTTTTTGACCCAGCAAGTCCACTGCTAGGATTATAGCCTAGGAATCCTGAAACACCAATCCAAAAGAACCTATGCACCCCAATGTTCATAGGAGCACAATGTAGAATAGCCAAGTGTTGGAAGCTTCCTAGGTGCCCATCAGTAAATGAATGGATTAAGAAACTATGGTACATTTACACAATGGAATTCTATGCGGCAGAAAGAAAGAAGAAGCTCCTACCCTTTGTGACAGCATGGATGGAACTGGAGAGCATTATGCTAAGCGAAATAAGCCAAGAAGTGAAAGACAAATACCATATGATCTCACCTTTAACAGGAACCTAATCAACAAAACAAACAAATAAGCAAAATATAATCAAAGACACTGAAATTGAGAGCAGGCTGACAGTCACCAGAGTGGAGAGGGGAGGGTGTTTCAGGGGAAAAGGGAAGGGCTTGGAGCAACAAGTATGAAAGACACATGGACAAAAACTAGGGGTGGTGGATATGGATGGGAGGTGGGGAGGGTTAGGGTGGTGGGCTGGGATGGGAGTAAAAGACAGATAACTGTACAAGAACAGCAATTAAAATAAAAAAAGAATTAAAAACAAACAAACAGAAGAACAGAATATGGATGCTTTCTTTCTCCACAAGAGTAGTGTCCTAATTTGCTTTACATACTCTTAGTATTGTGGTAACTTTGTACTTTTTAAATTCCTGTATAAGTTTGTTTAAGTTCTCATTGGTTGGATTGTGTGTAACAAGAAATCTCATGTTCTTGTATGTGACTTCCACTGGAGCTGGGCTTTTTATTCGAGCCACGTTAATTCAGTTAAAAAAATACTTGATGGGGTTATGAAAGAATTTAAAAATTGAATACAGAAATGATACAAAGAAACTGAATCTTCTTCAATATACTCCACTTGAAATTAGTGCACTGGTTATGAAGTTGGAAGTAATGGGAAATGAAATGAACCTCCTAACAAGAAACAGCAATTCTTCAATACAGTAGTACAGGGGCAATAGAAAGGAATTGCACTGGGTTTACCCATCCAGGTCAGAACTCTTGTAAAATGTTCTGCAGGTCTCAATTGAACACTTTTGTGTCTAGGTTAACCACTCTTATGGGGGCTTCTTAGCTGAGTAGTAATGAATTTCTACAGTTCACTTGCCTGCATTGAGGTCGTGCTGTGCTTGGCAGTAATCTCCACTGCCCTTCAGAAACTCCATAAATGTGTGACCAAGGACACCACAGAACTGAGGGATATGTTTACTCATTGAGGATTGTGGCCTAATCCTAAAGCTGGTCCCAAGGCGGAGGAGACACAGAAGGTAGAGGTGGCAGAGGCTGCAGGGCAGGGGGCAGTTGCAGTTGTGGCAGCACTGCTTAGGCTTTGAAGATAGCAGTAGTGCCACAAGAGTCTATCATGCCAACATCATACCACATTAAAAAATTAACCCAAAATAAATCATGGACTTAAATGTAAAATGCAGAACTTTGAAATTTTTAGAAAAAAAAAAAGAGAAAACATAACCTAGACTTTATCAAAATTATAAACTGTTGCCCTGTCTGGTGTGGCTCAGTGGATTGAGTACCAGTTGCGGGTTGATTCCCAGTAAGAGCACATGCCTGTGTTGTAGGCCTGGTCCCCAGTAGGGGCACACAAGAGGCAACTACACATGGATGTTTCTCTCCTTTTCCCCTTCCCTTTCCCTTTCTAAAAATAAATAAATAAAATCTAAAACAAATTAGAAACTGTTTTTCTCCAAAAAACCCTTGTAAGCTCCTGCAATAGCAAGGTAGAGAATTTCAGATTTTGCAAACAACATATGAGATAAACGATTATTATCTAGAATATATGGCATCCAGCACAAACAATGCCCCCTTTTTATTACAAAGTCTTTTATTACAAAATCACATGCTTGTAACATAACAATATCATACTCACATACACAATATGACATTTTAGGTGAAATGTTAAAAATAAAACTATAAATTATTACACCCATACTATTACCCTACTAACCACATTCCAGCAGGCATTACTTCTGCTGGACCCTTTATAATGAAATCTCAAAACTCAACTGTGTACAAAAAATAATTCAACTTTTGATTTCCAACACAGCATGAAAGGAGTTTACAATTTACCCCTTCATTTTGTTGACTTAAGAACCTGTAGAAAACATTTATGAGTTTATTTGAGTCAAACTGACAATGATCTTGGGAAGCAACATCTCAATGCTACGAAGAATAACAGTTGTACACTTTCTTTTACACACTTAGAATTGAGGAGGGAACAGTAGGGAAGAGTGCATGGAGGTTGGAGAAAGCAAGCCAGGGACTAGATTACAGGATAATTAAACACATTATGTGCTCTCTTGAGGTTTGTTAAACTTCAGAGAGGTATGAAGAAAGAAGTATTTCAAATGTATTTCAAATGTGTATTAACATAGATGCACAAGAAAAGTGGGCAAGGTCTGGTTAAAAACCATCTATTACAGAAGTTATAGGTGCATTGACTACCTGCTATGACTTGCCCAGTTAGTAACTGATTATCAGATCACTCTGAAAGTTACTTTCTGTCACTGTACTTGTAAATACCCCTTCTATTACTTACAATTTTAACAAGTGAAAAGATGAACAAACTGAAAAATCAACAACTCTTCTCAGATCCATTACAGAATGAGATCATAGGGCAAATTGTGGCCTCCAAATGTGAAAAGACAGGAGGATGCAAAAAAATCACATCACACAGGGGCAGCAAATCATGAGCACAATCTCCACAGAAACTAGTACAGTAGGGAACCTGAACTGTAACTGACAAATTTCTGGAGGCTCAGTCTAGGCAAGTTTAAGTTAAAAAGCTCAGGGGCCCTCAGGCATGGCAGGGGGCTTCAAACTTTTGTCAGTTTTACCTCTAGGAGTTCTACAAGGTCTTTACAGTGAATATCAGAAGAAAAGTCCCCTGTGCTTCCAGAAAAGAACCATTTGGAAATACACCAGATCATTCTGTTTTTCTGAACAAGGTCTGCCCTGTAGATAAACTATTTAGTAGAGCTTAACCTGATGAAACTTTATCAAAGGCTAAGCTATTGGGTGGGAGGGAAATATCTATCTTTTGCCAGCTATAGCCTTTCATGTAGGAGAAGGGAAATGCTCAACTATAGCCCCCTCTAGCCACTGTGTCCCTGAAGGGGCAGGTGAAACTGAGAAAAACTGTGATGTTTATAGCCCAGAGGTACTAGCTTAATAAAAGACCGAGACCTAATAGTAAGACTGTAGGACACTTCCCTCCCCAACCATAGTACTAAAGGGCTTTTTATTCAGTACATTCTGTTCACCTTTCCACCAAAAATCACAAGGCACCATAAAAGGCAAAAGCAGTTTGAGAAGACTGAAAAAGCTTCAGTACCACTCACATATAGCAGGAATGTTGGAATTGTTAGGCTAGAAATATTTTAAAATCTATGATTAACATACTATGGGATTTAATGAAAAAAGTAGGTACATTTAAGAAGAAATAGACAATGTGAGCAGAGAGGTGAAAACTCTAAAATAAATAAAAAGTAAATGCTGGAGATCAAAAACACTAACAAAGATGAAGAATGCCTTTGATGGACTCATTAGTGGACTTGCGATGGCTCAAAAACAAGAATATCTGAGCTTGAGGATATGACAATAAACACATCCAAAACCAAAAAGCATAGAGAAAACAAACAAAAAATAGACAGTTCAAGAACTGCAGGACAATTATAAGATATAACATATGCCTACTAGGAATACCAGAAGGAGAAGAAAGAGAAAGGAACAGAAGAAATATTTCAAACATGCTATTGACTGAATGTTTATGTTCTCCCAAAGTTTCCATGTTGAAATCCTAACTCACAAGGTCATGCTATTAAGAGGTAGGACCTTTGATGTATGATTAACAGTCCTTTCAACCTTCCCCAAAGGGGCCTACAGCCCTCTGCAGGGTAACTGCACACTGGGGAAAATGAAAAAGTCAGACCTTTCAGTTTAGACTACTGAACACAAGCTCTGAGCTGACATTGATTACAGGAGACCCAAATCATCACTCTAGTCCACCAGTCAGCATAGAGGCTTATGGGGGTCAAGTGATCAATGGAGTTTTGGCAAGATCAGTTTCTCAGTGGAGCCAATGGATTCTCAAACCCACCTTGTGGTTATTTTCTCAGTTAAGAATGCCTAATTGTAAAAATCATGCTCAATATGTTCATGCTGAGGCAAAACAAAAAAAATGCATAATTGGAATAAATATAGTTAACATCAGGCAGAATCTCTACATTGCTTTTGGACCTGTGAAGTGGGATTATTATAATGGGAAAGGCCAAGTGGAGACAATTACAACTGCCTCTATCTAGAAAAATACTAAATCAAAAAACATTCATGCATTCCTGGAGGCACTGCATAGACTAGTGTCATCGTTAAGGACTTGAAAGATGTAGGGGTGGTGCTTTCCACTACATCCCCATTTAATGGCCTATTTGACCTGGGAATAAGACTGATGAATCTTGGAGGATGACAGTGGATTATTATAAGCTTAACCAGGTGATAACTCCAACTAGATGTTGCTTCATTGCTTGAGCAAGTTAACATCCCTGGTACATTGTATTCAGTTATTGATCTGGCAAGTGGTTTTTCTCCATTCCTGTCCTTAAGGCCCACCAGAACATCACATGACATTAGAAAATTATAAATTAAAACAACAGCAAGGCATCACTGCACATATATTAGAACAGCCAAAATCCCAAACACTGACAGTACCAAATGCTGATGAGGATGTGGAGCAACAGGAGCTCTCTCTTTGTTGGGAATGCAAAATGATGCAGACATACTTCAAGATATTTTGCTGGTTTCTTACAAAACTAAACATACTCTTACCATATGATCCAGAAGTTGTGCTCCTTGGTATATTCTCAAATGAATGGAACACTTATGTCAACACCTTAACCTATGCATGGATGTTACAGCAGCTTCATTCACAATTTTCAAAATCTGTAAGCGACCAAGACATTATTCTTCAGTTGGTTAGTGGATAAACAAATTGTGGTATATCCAGACAATGGAATATTATTCAGTGATAAAAAGAAATGAACTCTTAAGGCATTAAAAAGACTTTAATGCACATCAGTGAAAGAAGTAAATCTGGCAAGGCTGTCTATTTTACAACTCCACCTATATAACATTCTGGTAATGGCAACACTATGAAGACTATAAAAAGATCAGTGGTTGTCAGGGGTTGGGTAAGAGGGGTGAATAGGTAGAGCACAGAGAATTTTTAGGACAATGAAAATACTCTAAATGATACTACAGTGGTGGACACATTTCATTATACATTTATTCAAACCCATAGAATGTACAACACCAAGAATGAAGCCTAATGTAAACTATGTACTTTGGTGATAATGAATGATGTCAATGTAGCTTCATTGATTTTTAACACATTTAGCACCATGGTGGGGGACATCACTATTGAGCAAAGTTGTGCATGTATATGAATGTATATTAAAACTCTTGATACTTTTCACTCAATTTTGTGGTGAACCTAAAACTTTCTTTAAAAATAAAATATATTAATTCAAAGAAATCTAAACAATCCAATCAGATAATGGAAGAATACATAAGAAGATATCTCACCAAACAGGATACACAAATGACATGTAAACACATGAGAAATATATAACATCATTAGCTCTGAGGGAGATAAAAATTAAAGCCACGCTGAGGTATCAGAATGGCTGAAATTTAAAAAAATTGTGACAACACCAAATGTTGACAAGGAAGATGAATAAACTGAAACACTCATGCATAGCTGGTAGGAATGTATAATGGTAAAGTTGCTCTACAAAACATTTTAGCATTTTCCTAAAAAATCTTAACAAGCAACAATCATAAGACCTAGCAATTACATGCAGCAATTATCCTCTAGAAAGAAAAATGTATATTAACAAACGAACCTACACAGCAATGTTTATCAAAGCTTTCTTCATAATAACCCCAAAATGAAAACAACCCAAATGCCCTTCAACAAGTAAATATTTAAACAAACAAAAATCTGAACTTTTGAATACTACTCAGCATTAAAAAAGGAATATTGATACATGCAGCAACCTGAATAGACCACCAGAGAATTAAGGTGAGTGAAAAAAGCCATTTCCAAAGCTTACAAATTATATTATTCTGTTTATATAATATTCTTTAAATGACAAAACTGTAGAAAAAGAGAACTAATTAATATTTGTTAGGGGCTAATGAGATGGTGATCACAGAGGGTATGTAATGCAGCTATGAAAGGGAAACATGAGTTCTTGTGGTGATGAACTTTCTGTGTTTTCATTGCATCAATGTTAATATCCTGGTCATGATATCATAGTATAGTTTTGCTAGATGCTACCATTGGAGGATCTGGATAAAGGATATAGCAATCTCTTTGTATTATGTATTACAACTGCTTGTGAGTGGAATGTAATCTCAAAATAAAAATAAAGGAGGTCAAATACATGGTGATAAAAGGAGATAACTGTAGGTGGTGAATACAATGCAATACACAGATGATATATTATAGAACTGTACACTTGACACCTATATGCTCTTATTAACCAATGTCACACATATGATATCAGTAAAGAAACTCAAATTCTCATCAAGTAATGAATGGATAAACACAGTGTGACATATTCACACAATAGAATATTATTCAACCATAAAAATTAAATATTGATATATGCTATAACACAAATGAACCTTGAAAACAATATGCTAAGTGATAGAAGCCAGTCACAAGCTACCATATACTGTATGATTCCATTTATGTGAAATATCCAGAATAGGCAAATCCATAGTGACAGAAAGGGGATTAGGGGTTGCCAGGAGTTTGGAGGAATGGAGTGTTGCTGTTTAATAAATTTGAAACTTCCTTTTGCAGTGATGAAAACTTTCTGGAACTAGATGGTGCTGATGGCTGCACAACATTCTGAATATACTTGATGCCATTGAATTGTTCTCTTAAAATGGTAAATTTTATGTTACATGTATTTCATACCATGGTAAAAAATGTAGTAGAAATTGAGATATCAATACATTGAAATATTTATTTTGGGGTGAGTGAATTATAAAAAATTTTTATTTTCTACTTTACACTCTCTACTTTATAAATATTTTAAATGAACATATGTCACTTTTGCCATCCTAAAAATTTATAGGAAGAAATAGTAATGTATATACTTTAATTCCTAAACCTAAAATTCAAGGAAAGCTAGAGTTAATGGAATAGAAGGAAGAAAAGGGATTAAAAACATTTTTTTTATAATGGGGGTTGGCTTTAGCTCAATTGCTTACTTCATTATGGCAGACACTGAAAACATTTTTTATAATGGAAAATGACAAACAAGAACACAAATTATATAGTATAGTGTAATGAATCTTTACTTACCAACTATCCAGCTTCAATATTCATCAACTCATGAACAATTTTATTTTATTTATATCCCACCTATTAGAAAGGATTAGTGAAAATTGCTATGGCTGAGTGAAAAGAGTGTGGGCTTTAAAGTGGGACATACCTGTATTTTCATCTCAGCTCTGGGAGTCTAGACACTTGGGTCTGAATCCTAGTTCTCTTGACTGATCAGCAGGGGCCTTAGGCTGGTTGCATAATCTTAGTTTCCTGATCTGTCAAAAATGGTAATCAAAGTGTTTCTAACTCATAAATGAAATGACATGTGGAAAAAGAAGCATAAATATATATCATAAAGATTATTGAATTGCACTGGCTATCTACTTTTACTTTTACAACCTGACCATAAATTAGACAAGCAGAAACCTGTATTTTAAAAAATTAAACCTAGCCACATAAGAATGAATCAACATACATTGGGACAGCCAGAACCCATGTCGCAGATGGCCAGAGGCATTCTCAGTTTGGTCCTATGGTCAGCCAAAATTATTATTAGAGTTTTCCTACATTTTTAAAGAATTCTGGTTTGAATTACAAATATCTTTTGACTTCTGCATTCTATTTTATTTGTATTTTAAATTTATACAAGTGTTTAAAGACTGATGAAGTGCATATTTTGGTTTTTGCAAGAATTATCTAGACAAGACAGATGCTCTGAAGGTAAGAGCACATAAACTTTTTAAAGACACTTTTATGTTCTATCTTACCATCAATTTATATAGTTTTTGAATTATTACTTTAGGATAAATTACCTATTAACTGTGATAACAGAAATGTTTACATAAAGACTATAAGTAATTTATTTCAAATGCCTCACATGAAAATAATAATGGTAATGCTAGTTTTTATTTCTGCTTATATTTTAGGCACAAAAATACATTCAGAATGGCAAACTGTTAGTGTTTGATCCAAAGGGTAAATGATTTATTACTTAAAAAGAATGTTTTAACACCATTTTGTCCTAAATATGAAGAAGATAGTCTACCGGGGTGGTTCAGTGTGGTTGAAAGACTTACCAGTTAAATCCTTTATTATGTTGTCTGTCATTCAAAAAATGCCTAAATTTTTTCCAGTCAGGAATTTCTCTTATAAACACCACTACTGATAAAATACTAAGGTTTTTTTTCTTCTCTTTCAGACAAAGTGATGATTGAACCAAATGAAACAATGTCAGAGTAAGAAAATGTCTCTGGTTGTGCAACTGATTTATCACATGCTTTTTGAGGAATTGGAACTAGATAATGCAATCATTTCTCACTAGTCACCACTTATATAGGAAATATTGAAGTTTAAGAAAATCATATTTCGTAAATGACCCCGAATAGCTGCAGCAATTTTGAGAAAGAACAAAATAGGAGAGATCACAATACCTGATAAATAACTATATTACAAGGCCATGGTAATCAAAACAATCTGGTACTGACATAGGAACAGACTCAGATCAATGGAACAGAACTGAAAGCCCAGAAATAAACCCATATCTTTATGGTTAATTAATATCTGACAAAGGGGGCAGAAGCATAAAATGGAGTAAAAATAGCCTCTTCAACAAATAGTGTTGGGACATCTGGACAGTTACATGCAAAAAAATGAAACTCAACCACCAAATTATACCATACACAAAAATAAACTAAAAATGGTCAAAAGACTTAAATATAAGTCATGGCATCATAAAAGTCCTAGAAGAGAACATAGGCAGGAAAATCTCAAACATTCCACACAGCAATATTTTCAGCAGTATGTCCTCTAGAGCAAGGTACATAAAGGAAAGAATGAACAAATGGGACTTCATCAACATAAAAAGCTTCTGCATGGCTAAAGAAAATATTAGCAAAATGAAAAGAGAACCAACCACATGGGAAAATATATTTGCCAATGATATCTTGGATAAGGGTCTGATCTCCAAAATATATAAAGAACTCACATGATGCTGCACCAGGAAGACAACAATCCAATTGAAAAATGGGCAAAGGACCTGAACAGGCACTTCTCCAAGGAAGACACACAGAGGGCCCAGAGTCCCAGCGCAGGGAAATAAAGCCTCAAAACACCAAGTGAAAACACCTGTGGGGGTTGAGGCGGCAGCAGGAGAAACTCCCAGCCTCACAGGAGAGTTTGTTGGAGAGACTCACAGGGTCCTAGGATGTACACAAACCCAACCACACAGGAATCAGCACCAGAAGGGCCCAATTTGCTTGGGGGGAGTGGGAGAAGTGACT
>PVKU01006151.1:80438-109490 GCA_004027475.1 Anoura caudifer
AAAAAAAAAAAAAAAAAAAAAAAAAAAAAAAAAAAAAAAAAAAAAAAAAAAAAAAAAAAAAAAAAAAAAAAAAAAAAAAAAAAAAAAAAAAAAAAAAAAAAAAAAAAAAAAAAAAAAAAAAAAAAGGCCCAAACGAAAGAACAGATCAAATCTCCAGAAAAAAATACAACTAGGCGAGAAAGAGATAGCCAACCTATCAGATGCACAGTTCAAAACACTGGTAATCAGAATACTCACAGAATTGGTTGAATTTGGTGGCAAATTAGATGAAAAAATGAAGGCTATACTAAGTGAAATAAAGGAAAATGTACAGGGAACCAATAGTGATGGGAATGAAACTGGGACTCAAATCAGTGGAGTGGACCAAAAGGAAGAAAGAAATATTCAACCAGAACAGAATGAAGAAATGAGAATTCAAAAAAATGAGGAGAGGCTTAGGAACCTCCAGGACATCTTTAAACATTCCAACATCTGAATTGCAGGGGTACCAGAAGGGGAAGAGGAAGAGCAACAAGTGGAAAACTTATTTGAGCAAATAATAAAGGAGAACTTCCCCAATCTGGCAAAGGAAATAGACTTTCAGGAAGTCTGGGAAGCTCAGAGAGTCCCAAAGAAGTTGGACCCAGGGAGGAACACACCAAGGCACATCGTAATTACCTTAGCCAAGATTAAGGATAAGAGGAGAATCTTAAGAATAGCAAGACAAAAGGAGAGAGTTACCTACAAAGGAGTTCTCATCAGACTGTCAGCTTATTTCTCAAAAGAGACCTTAAAGACAAGAAGGGGCTGGAAAGAAGTATTCCAAGTCATAAAAGCCAAGGACCTATATCCAAGATTGCTCTATCCAGCAAAGCTTTCATTTAGAATGGAAGGACAGATAAAGTGCTTCTCAGATAAGGTCAAGTTAAAGGAGTTCATCATCACCAAGACCTTATTATATGAAATGTTAAAGGGACTTACCTAAGAACAAGAAGATAAAAAACATGCGCAGTAAAATGACAGCAAACTCACAATTATTAACAACCACACCTAAAACAAAAACAAAAGCAAACTAAGCAAACCACTAGAACAGGAACAGAATCACAGAAATGGAGATCACGTGGAGGGTTATCAACAGGGGAGTGGGAGGAGGAGAGAGGGGGAAAAGGAAGAGAGAATAAGTAGCATAGATGGTGGGTAGAAAATAGACAGGGGGAGGGCAAGAATAGTCTGAGAAATGTAGAAGCTAAAGAACTTATAAGTATGACACATGGACATGAACTAAATGGGGGAATATGTGTGGAAGGGGGTGTGCAGTGTGGAGGGGAGTGAAGGGGGAAAATGGGACAACTGTAGTAGCATAATCAATAAAATTTATTTAAAAAAAGAAGTTAATGTAGAACCTTGGGAGACTAATGAATAACCAGCAAATGTAAGAGAGAAGGCAGGAGAGAGGAGCATCTCAGATACCAGCTAAAAATGGTATTTAAGAAGGAAGGTGTGATCAGCTATGTCAAATGCTACTTTATTTACCAAATAATTGTTTACTGAAAGCTCACTCTTCTAAGCATTGTTCTAGGTGTTTGGGATCCAAAGCTGAGGAAAATGCAATTCTTGCTCTGGAGAAGCTTACAGTCCTGTGCAGCACATGGCCAAATAAACAGACCATGGTGATATAGTGTGGTCAGTGCTAAAATAGTTGCATGCACAATGTACTATGGGAACATGTACCTTCTCTATATGTGACTTTCTTCTTAAACATTTAGAGGCAAGTAATTGGCAAAAGATCTTTTATATTAGCACAGTGCACTGGTCGATCACTGCCAGAGATGTACCGAATGACATTCCATGTTTTATTCCCTAAGAGGTGAGTTACGTATAAGTCAAATCCCTTGGGAGATATTTTTGGAATAGGCAAGTTATTGTTATAGTCATGAAAGCAATTGGTATTCATACTGTTCTACTTCTTATTCAAACTAGAATTATACATTGAGGAAAAAGTGTAAAAATATATACTGATCTATGTATATGGAAGCATCAGACAAATGTTCTTTATCTATAGCAATGGGGTTCCTTAAGGACACTTTAGGGAGGATGTAGGAACAGACCAGCAGAATTAGCAATGCACACAACTGCAAATGGAAGCTGTTTGCTTAAGCAACTTGACTGTTTTGATTTAGTTCACTAAAATTATGAATTCAGTTAAGAAATAATAATAATTTGCTGGGCTTTGTTTACTTGTCTATAGACAAAACAACCACATAATTGGCTTGGTGGATTTGTTAATTTTAATGCCACTTCTCCTGGCCTTCAGGAGATAGTACATACTACTTAGCACGACACACACAATGTTTCATAGAAGAAGAGAGCAGAGGAGTTCAAAGTGCATACTCTAGACTCAGTTGGTTCCTGTTTGAATCTGGTTCCACTGTTCCCTAGCTGGGTGACCTTGTGCAAGTGTCCTCATCTATAAAATGGGCATAACGATAGACTGTGACTTGGGTGTTATTGTAAGCATTAAATATTTTATTCTGTGCAAGGTCCTTAGAAAGTTGTCTAGAACATGGTGAATGCCATATAAGTATTTGCTGTTATGATCTGGCTCAACTCCACTGGTCTGGCCTCACCAGCTGCCACTTGCAAACATAGAACTTCCCTCCAGACAACCAAAGCTGCCCAGAGCAGAGCAGATAGAAAAAAAAAAATAGCCGGAAGCCTGGAGTAGGGATCCAAGCCACAGCTGATGGTGCCAGAGGATATAGAGTGAACCAGACTTACTCAGATTATAGTTTGAAAGTTGGACTGACAGTATTTTTTAATGTGTACATAGGGTGAGGAAAAGAGAGGTGAAAAAAAAAAAGACCTAGATTTTTAGCTGGAGCAATTAGATAGAAGCAGCTTACAAGAGGACCATGTATTCTGCTTAGGACATGTTATGGGTTCTGAGCATCTCCAAGTGGACACATCAGGTAGGCAGTTGGATAATGCAACTGGAGTTCAGGGAGAAGTCAGAGTTGCAGATATAAATTTGAGAATCATTATTACACAGATAATATCTACAGTGAAAAGCCATGGGAGTACTTGATGTCAACTAGGGGCTAATAACAACATGTATCTTTGAGGACTGTTGTAAGGATTATATGAGAAAGCCATGTAAAGTACTTGGCACAGTTCCTGGCAAATACTAAGTGGACCAGAAATTATAAGTATTCTTATTGCTACAATTATTAAGAATAATTTATTGCTAATGGGAATTATGGTAAACTTCTATTACTACTTAGAGATGTGGCCCTAAACCCTTTCCCTATCATGAAACATGTAGAAAATGATAACATTTGCACAACACATGAACACAAACTTCACTGCTCAGCTGCCCCAAAGTATCTGGATACCAATTCTCATTCTAACACTGTATCACATCATATGGTTGGGAAGTTCAAGCCTTGATACTTAAAGAATGGTGTGTGGACCAGAAGCAAGGGCATCAACTGGAAGCTTGTTTTCTAATGCAGAATCTCTGGCCCACAGAATGTGAATCTGCATTTTTACAAGCTTCCCTGGTGATTCCTGTGTAGCTTAAAGTTTGAGAAACACTGATTTATAAGGTTGTTGTGCAAATCTTAAAACTGATATATATATATATATATATATATATATATATATATTAATTGCCAAATTTGAGACAATTATTGTTTCTTTCCTCCATGTTTTCCATACAATGTTTGTATTGTGTATGTGATGGTGACATGGAGAAATTTATAATAGGGTTGTTTTTGCTTTGGAGGACTGCTCAGTAGTGTGTGAAAAGCTCTGGGGTTCATTGTTTGCTTAATTAAGTGTTTTCCATTTTACAAGGGAACTTTTATACTCACATTGTATCCATGTCTATACATGATGACTGGTCTGGGACCACTGCTTACCCTTGCAGCTGTGACAGTTTATCTTAGTGTTGGAGTTCATGGTGGGAAACTTGACACCTCACTTGGAGCCGCATTGACGGCTGCTGCAGAATTGAACTAATTCCATTTGGCTTGAGATAATGGCTCTGAAGCACATTGAAGAAACAAGGTAATATTTATTAAGTTTGGTTTACATAGAAGGAAATATGGCTAATTCAGACTTCCACAAAAATTTATTTTCCTCCAGGTCAAAATTTTATGTCTTAGATAACCCAGTTTATCTTATCATTCAAAATTTTCATTTGTCCCATATAAATCATATCAAGGGCTAAGTTAACTAGTGAGAAAAATGACTCATTTGTATTTTTGATGTTAATATGTTTTAAAATTAAGCTAATGATTTTAATTAAAATTCTATGATTTTTTCCATCTAGAAATGCCCAAATTTCCTTTCCTAGTAAGTGGGATTCTGAGGCTCTCACTCAATCCTGAGTGGGTCTGGCCTGACTCACCATAGTACATACTGAGCCAAGAAAATTCTCCCACTAGACATTCCAAAAACAAAAGGGGCGGGTGAGGAACCAAAGAGAAAGATGAGAAGAAATGTTAGCCCAGAAGGAGATGCAGCACCTGGATAGAAGTTTCCTTCCTCTTCTTTAACTAAAAACAGCCTAAGAGGCAAGTAGGAAAGGAATCTGTGGTTGGACAGAGCCTGGAGACATCCTTATGTATTCAATCTTAGAAAAAAAATAGTTTATACAGCGTTGCTTATATGTGGTCAAAGAGTTTTCAGAGAAGGTAGGTGCTTGCATAAGGTAGGACTAGTGCATCTTTGAGTTCAGTCACCCTGCAGTTCAATCTGTGAGTTACAGTCTTATTGTTGTTTGCCCATAATGCTTATGGCAATATGGCTCATGAACATTTTGAAGGACCACAGGCTGCACAGAAAAGAAATAGGGAATTATGTATTTGGTCCTTGTCATGTTGATATTCAGGTGGAATTCAGGGGCAAAACTTTCCCAGTGGCAACAGTTGATGAAGGAGGCTCACTGAACAGAGGAGATCTAACAGAAGAGGACTCTGGACATAGAGGAAGCCAGCCACCAGTTTATGAAGTGACTATAGACAAGGTCCTACTTCTCTTGGAGCCTCAGTTGGCCTATTTGTTAAAGAGTTTGGACTAAATGAACTCAAGGGGCTCTCTTGGCACTGATATTCTATAACCCTAGGCTAGCAATGTCAATCTGAATTTCAGGAAGTGACAAATCAAAAATTTCCAAAGATAGCCATAAAATCAAAATCTCAACTGAAATTATCTTCAGATGTTACTTTTTCAACAACCACTGAAGGGAAAGAAATCCAGGGTACCAAAATAATAGAATTCTGAATAGGGGAATTTTAGGAAAATAAATACAAGTAAATCATTGGTTCCATGCTCTATTCCATGCCTACCTGGAAGCACTTCAGGTTGTGATCAAGAAAAGGCTTATGGCATGAGGCAGTGTATGGAAGGGATGACTCTTGATGCTCACTTCACAGTACTCTGTAGACAACCTTCAGTCACCATTACCAATTAAAAATGAACAGTGGTCACAATCATCAGGAGGGGAAAAAAACCCAAGCATTTTTACATTGTAAGAATATAGGAGGAAATAAAAACATGGTATTTTAAATCATCTGTCAAAATTTCAGGAGAGCACTTATCATGCTTTAATTGGCTACCTTTGCTCGCTGTGCATTTTCAGAGAAAACAATGGCATGGCAGTGATTTTTTTCACTTTTGCAGAAAGATTGTTTTTCAAGACATCACTCTGATAAAATGTTTCCCCAAATACTTTTAAAAACCATGTATTTTAATCATCGAGTACATTTTCATTCTGATTAATATTCATGTAAGTGAGAAATCATAAAAAAAAAAAACAAGCAACAAGTGCCAACAGCATGGATGGAACTGGAGAGCATTATGCTAAGTGAAATAAGCCAGGCAGTGAAAGACAAATACCATATGATCTCACCTATAAGTGGAACCTAATAAAAAAAAATAAATAAGCACCCTGTCTGGTGTAGCTCAGTGGACTGAGCACAGGCCTGCAGTCCAAAGAGTCACAGATTCGATTTTCAGTCAGGGCACATGCCTGGGTTGTGGGCCAGGTCCCCAGTAGGGCGTGCACAAGAAGTAACCATACATTGATGTTTCTCTCCCTCTCATTCTCCTTCCCTTCCCCTCTCTCCAAAAATAAATAAATAAAATCTTAAAAAAAACCCCAAGCAAATAGAACTAGAGACATTGAAATAAAGAACAAACTGACAGTAACCTGAGGGGAGAGGGGAGGGGGTAATGGGGGAAAGAATGTGAAGGGTCATCAAGGAACATGTACAAAGGACCCATGGACAAAGCCAAAGAGAGGTAGGATAGAGGGTGGGAGGTGGCATGGGTGGGGCAGGGGAGAGTGGTGGTGGTGGGGAAATTGAGACAACTGTACTTGAACAACAACAAAAGAAGCTGGATAGAGATAAATGAGTGAACATAGAGTTTTTTCAAATAAAATTTGTAGGTAATAGTAAAAAAAGAAATCATAAAAACACAATGTGAAGCTGAGTAACAGTAAAATGAATAAGATCTACTAAAATGAAATGTAAACATTGAACATGATTTAGTGTTCATTGTAAGTAGTTGAAATAACACTCACTCAAAATTATAGTAGAAACTATGGAAATCTATCAGCCAAACACCAGGCAAAATTTGAAGTAAATCACATCTTGCTTACATGATCTCAGTTCAAAAAGGTATTTTGGAACTCAGGAAAGAGCTGCACCATCAGCAATTTTTATGTTGTTCTTCTCAAAATTCTTTACTCTGATGTAGGTGATATGAATAGACCTAATTTTTTGCTTGAAATTGGAGGATCTGTGTTTGTGTACCTTCTTACCACTACTCCTGGCTGTGTGACCTATAGAAAATTACTAAACTTCTCAGATCTTCCATTTCCTTGGTCATAAAAGAGATGGTTTATTTTCATGAGATAGTTATGTCAAATAAGATACAATGATAGGGTATAATAAATAATCTTTTCACACACTAGAACACAATTAAACCATGGCAAACTGAATCTGTTACCTAAAACTGCATACCATACCACTCCAAAATTTAGCGGTTTAAAATAACAACAGTTTTACCATTTCTCACTGTTTCTGAGCTTCCAGAATTTAGGAAGGACTTAACTGAACCATTCCTGTTTGGGGTTTATCACAGAATTTTAGGGCATCTCCATACATTCTCTCCATATGGGCTAGTTCAGGCTTCCTTACAGTCTGGTAGCCTCAGGGAAGCTCCTCTCTTTACTTAACTTTAGGTCATAACCTTAAATTATGACTTAACTTTGGAAGTCATATAGTATCTCTAGTGGTCAAGGCCATCACAAAGGCCCAAATTCCAGGGGAGGAGACATTCAAGATGTCCAAGTCACTTGGTAAAAAGAACATGTAGAATAGGAGATACTGTTGTAATCATCCTTGGAAAATATGATCTGCTGCATATACTATTAAAACCAAATTTTTTTTGTTATTAATGCTAGTATGATTTAAAAGATACCTCAAAGACCTCCAATGAAACCACTTGCTTAAGACCACTGTCCCATTGATTACTTTAGAATACCATTAGTATATTCTACAATTCCCATTTAAGTTGCAAAGAATATTATTTAATGCTATATTAAACATCAGCTCTGCAGTTGATAATATTCTATATGTTTTATAGACAATATTATCAAGCCTTAATTTGACATTGTAAAGTCAGGAGTATTCCTATTTTACCAAGGAATCTGAGATATAGAGAAATTACGTAACATGCTCAGGTCACAGAAATCCAATTTGGATCAGTCCCTTCTTCTACTACATTTTATGACTTCTCTTTTTAGTAACAAATACTTAGCAAACACTTAATGGTAAGTTCCAGGTACACTAAGACACACACATAATCTTCACTCAAGCTGGTGAAGTAGTATTATCTCCATTCTATAATGAGAAAAATGAAGCAAAGAGAAATTGTGTATCTTGTGCAAGACTAGCCAGCTAGTAAGTGGTGGGGCCTGATTTTGCACTTAGATCTGAATCCAAAATTATTCTGGAATTATTCAGATCTTAACAATTTAGCCTAAAATATCCTTTCAACTTACTTTTCTTTTTTCAGTGGAGGGATAGGTCCACACTGGGCATTTGGCAGGGGTGGAGGTCATGAGGAAATAAAAGGAACTCTTCAAAGAAACTTCTTGTTTCTTGGGAGTGATCACAGTGGTTGTGGTATAACATGGAAAGGTGGCCAACACACAAAACCAAGGTCTACCTACCCCCTGATTTTTCTAGGGGGGGCTTTGTAAGACTTTGACAATCAAAACTCACCTTAAATCATTGTTTCACTTAGCCTAATGTTCTCCAGTTTCATCCATGCTCTCGCGAAGGGTAGGAGCTTTCTTTCTGCTGCATAGTATTCCATTGTGTAAATGTACCACAGTATTTTTTAATCCATTCTTTTATTGGTGGGCATAAATAAGCCAGTCAGTGGAAGCCAAATACTATATGATCTCACCTATAAGTGGAACCTAATCAACAAAACAAACAAGTAAGCAAAATATGACCAGAAACATTGAAATAAAGAACAAATTGATAGTAACCAGAGGGGAGGTGGGAGGGAGATAATGGGGGAAAGAAGGGGAAAGGTTGTCAAGGAACATTTATAAAGGACACATGGAGAAAACCAAAGAGGGTAGGTTTGAGGGTGGGAGGCAGGGATGGATGGGGCAGGGGGCCATGGTGGGGTGAAAATGGAGACAACTGCACTTCAATAACAATAAAAAAACTGAAAAAAAAAATCATTGGTTCAGCAAAATACATTTTTTGTGGTGCAAAGGAAAGTGTAGATCTTAATCAAACACAGTATGCTGTTGTTACTCTCTGTCAGATGGAAGCCAGGCTTTTTTCATTTATCATGCATTCTTATTATGCAGATATTTATAAATTAAGCCCCAAATCTTTTTCATTATCTGTAAAAAGCAGTATCACACAGCAGGTGTTCATTCTTTGCCCTTAACCTTTGTAATGCATGGTGAGGATAAAGTCATTATTTGCATACCCTCATTGTTTCAAGAAACTTGAAATTCAACTACAAAGTAAGCAATTCATTTATGACAGATACAAACCGAGCACTGTTATTTTGCATACCCAAAGTGACTTCTGCATTGGTGACACTGCAACTACAGTTGCTTCTTCTGGAATCAAGTTTCAATAAGGAAATTACACAATAGCTGTGCAGTAAAGGACAACACACATAACTTGTCTGAGTTTCAGTTTACTTGACTTCAAAGTAGAGTTAAAGCCTCTGTGTCCTCATTATAAGAAACGACAGCTGAAAAAAATGTTAAACTGTAAAGTACATGTAGGTTGCATGAAAGCTTTGTTATTACATTAATTCATATGAATAGATGTATTTTATTTGGTATGTGTACACGAATATAATTATTCATTTAAAAATGCATATTTATTAGTGCCCACACTATATCAGATGTAGTTCTACATGCCAAGGATAAGTCAGTTAACGAAACACCTCAAAACAGTCCTACTCTCCTTGAAATTTTCATTCTAGTAGTGAAAGATAGAATGTGAACAAGTTGACAAATAATTACCCAGTATGTCAGATGTTGGTAATAGATGCTCTAGAGAACAATAAAGGATAGAGAAGGTAAGGAGAGCCCTGGTGGTGAAGTTATCATGCCTACGCATTGGATAGAGGAAGGAGTACTAGTTTATATAGATAGGATAACCTGAGATAGGATAACCTCTAATAGGGTACTACTTAAAATCAGATAAATTTGAGAATCTTATATCATGTCATTAAGATAATTGTATTGAAAACAATTATTTTTATTTATTACATTGTAGATTAAAATTTATTTTAAATATATATTAGTTTTAGAACTGCACACAATATTGATTTCAAAAAAGCAGAATTTTACCAAATGTGTAGTACTACATTCACATCAGCTTTATTTGAATAATGAGAATTTTTTCAATCAAGTATTTTTTTGTATTTTGTTTATATAGAACAGGCCCAAGGGATTCCCTTTGTCTTAGTAGCTCTGATTTATTAAGTATCTTCAATGTGCCATATATTTTGTATCTAGTACCTTATCTTTCTTTTTAATATATTTTATTGATTGTTATTACAATTGTACCATTTCCCCCTCTTCATTCCCCTCCACCATGCACACCCCCTCCCACCCACATTTCCCCCCTTTAGTTCATGTCCATGTGTCACAAGTTCTTTAGCTTCTACATTTCTCACACTATTCTTGCCCTCCCCCTGTCTATTTTCTGCCCACCATCTATGCTACTTATTCTCTCTACCTTTTCCCCTCTCTCCTCCTCCCACTCCCCCATTGCTAACCCTCCATGTGATCTCCATTTCTGTGTTTCTGTTCCTGTTCTAGTGGTTTGCTTAGTTTGCTTTTGTTTTAGGTGTGGTTGTTAATAATTGTGAGTTTGCTGTCTTTTTACTGTTCATATTTTTTATCTTTGTTTTCTCAGATAAGTCCCTTTAACATTTCATATAATAAGGGCTTGGTGATGATGAACTCCTTTAACTTGACCTTATCTAAGAAGCACTTTTTCTTCCCTTCCATTCTAAATGAAAGCTTTGCTGGATAGAGCAATCTTGGATGTAGGTCCTTGACTTTCATGACTTGGAATACTTCTTTCCAGCTCCTTCTTGTCTGCAAGGTCTCTTTTGAGAAATCAGCTGACAGTCTGATGGGATCTTCTTTGTAAGTGACTGTCCCCTTATCTCTAGCTGCTTCTAGAATTCTCTCCTTCATTTTAATCCTGGCTAATGTAATTATGATGTGCCTTGATTTGTTCCTCCTTGGGTCCACCTTCTTTGGGACTCTCTGAGCTTCCTGGACTTCCTGGAAGTCTATTTCCTTTGCCAGATTGGGGAAGTTCTCCTTTATTATTTGTTCAAATAAGTTTTCCCCTTGTTGCTCTTCCTCTTCCCCTTCTGGTACCCCTATAATTTGGATGCTGTGACATTTAAAGATGTCCTGGAGATTCCTAAGCCTCTCCTCATTTTTTTAAATCCTTATTTCTTCATCGTTTTCTGATTGGATGTTTGTTTCTTCCTTCTGGTCCACTCCATTGATTTGAGTCCCAGTTTTCCTCCCATCACTATTGGTTCCCTGTGTGTTTTCCTTCATTTCACTTATTGTAGCCTTCATTTGTTCATCTAATTTGCAACAAAATTCAACAATTCTGTGAGCGTTCTGATTACCAGTGCTTTGAACTGTGCATCTGATAGGTTGGCTATCTCTTCGTCGCTTAGATGAATTGGCTCTGTGGCTTTGATCTGTTCTCCCATTTGAGCCATTTTTTTTTCCTTTTTTTCTTTTTTTGGTCTGGTCATGCCTGTTATGTATGAGGGGCGGTGCCTTAGGTGTTCACCAAGGTGGGGCAATCCAGTCGCAGAGTTGTGATGCTGTATGTGGGGGTGGAGTTCGAGAGGGAACAATGGCGCTTGCTCTGCTCTCTCTCAGATTTCAGTCCCCTCTCTGAGGCTGGGAGTCTCTCTGGTCACTTAAACTCCCATAAGTGTTTTCATTTGGTGCTTTTAGGCTTTATTTCTTGGCGCTGGGGTCCTGGGTTGCGCAGTCTGTCTCACTTCCCGTTTTCTCCTGGATTACCTGCATGCGAATGTGTGACTGCGGTCAGCCGCCTTGTGTGCCCAGCTGGGTCTGCTCATTGCCTCCCTGTGCCCAGTAACCGCCGCCTGTGCATCACCTGTGCACCTGGGGTGTGCCAACCGCTGCCTGTGCATTTGGGACCACTAGCCACTGCTTTTTCCTGCCTTGATCCCTCTCTGCCAGCCACTGACTCCACCCCTCTTACCAGTCTGGGTGAATCGTTGTCGGACTTCCATACAGTTCAATTTTCTATCTGTTCTGGTGTTTTTTTGTTTGTTTGTTTCTAAATTTTTGTCATCCTTAATATTGGTTGTGAGAGGAGGCACAGTGTGTCCACCTATGCCTCCATCTTGGCCGGAAGTCCTAGTACCTTATCTTTTAACTCAACAACGAACCTGAAAGGTAAGTACTGTTGTATTCATATGGGCATATTAGGAATCTATGGTTAGTTATCTAATTGCATCCTTATACCAATTTGTAAGTCCAGTATTTCTAAATGAATTTTAAACAAAAGAAAATACTTGCAGGAATAATGTGCTCCAAGGTCACACACTCACTGGATGGTAGAACCAAGATTCTAACGTAGCTTTTCCTCAGTCTAACATTGCTGCTTTTTTCTTCTACACCATTTTGCCTTCTCCATCCTTAGGTAATTATAATGAAAACACTTTTTTCTTGGAATATGTTCCATGGGTTCCAATATCTTGCCAGTTTCTCCCTGCTTTGTCTCTTCTGAAATAGATTTAACAAAAATTGAGTTTTAGCTATGGATAATTGATTCATAATGGTTAATGAAGGATAACTTAAGGCCTTTCTGCATTTTCAAGTGGAATCTTTAAACATGACAGCAAATGAAGAAACTACTATACCTTATTCTATTTATATTCATTATTTGACTTTGGTCAGAACAGAATATCCTTTCTGTCTTTACAAAATGCAAGAGGCTTTTACTTGAAGCTGATGGGTCTGTAAAGTGAACATACATACATGACTAGTGTTTAAGATGTAAGGGGTACTAATATTGGACTGCTCAGCCTGTATGATAAAGGAGTCTGTGAAAAGAGAGTGAATTTGCTATTAAGTCAAATTGTAGGTTACTTCATGGATGCTATCCTTAATACCTCATTCTTCTTCACCAATATCCCTCATGTATAATTAATCAGCAAATTCTGCAAGTTTTGCCTCTAAAATCCTATTTCATGTTCCATAATCACTACCTTGGTCCAAACCATCACCATCTATTCCCTAGAGTACTATAGAGACCTCTTCCCTCGCTGATACTCCTGCTTCCCAACTTCTCCCCTTCAGTCCATTCTGTACACAGCAGCCACACTGATCTTTGGAAAACATAAATCTTATGATGTCATCATACTCCATTCCCAATTTCAGACTTTCCTAAAGCCTTTAATTGCTCTTAGAATAAAGATCAAACTCTTTATTGTAACCTACAGAGCTCTAGATGCTCTGGCCTCTGCTAATCTATCAGCACCACCTCCAGATGCTTCCCATCACTATGTCTATTTTTACTCACCATTGCATTCCTACTGCCTATCATGAAGCTTAGCACAAAGTAAATTCTCTGTAAATAGTTCTTGAATGAATGAAAAAAAATATATTTTTTTACAATTTATGCACTCACCATGTTTGTCAACCTGTTAGTCATGTTAGAATGAAAGATGGGCCCTGCCTTTCTGAAAGCTGAGAAAGATATAGAAAAGAACAAATTTAACAGTTTTTACACAGGCATAAGGCAGGTGCAAATATCTAGATCATGATACCTTTAAAATCTCAATTTTGCACATTAAGTATTTCTTTAAGACATTTTCTAGGTTGCAATCTACTCCATGTTTAGAAAGAACTACTTAAATCAGGATGGATATGAAGGGGTATTTTTATATGGATCAAATTAGACTTGTGAGCATGCTGCCAGACATTACTGGAAACTGGTCAGTATTCTTCCCCACCCTAGCTGCTTTAACCAGTATTCTTAGTCTATTGCCAGCTGTCTTATCTCTAGGATTTATACAGGGCACCTTCCTTTGCCAGTCATGACTCACTGTCTCTTGCTCCAGTCTTTATAGGCTATCTAAAATCTTTGTCTCCATACAGTGGTTTTGACTTTGGCTTCCGACCTTCCTTATTCTTATGGCCCATAAGAGACATACTCCTCTGGTGGTAGCTTGGGAAGCCTGTCCTGGAGGCTATTTGGTCACTGCACTCTGGCTCCACACATGACAGCTGTGAGTAACACTCTGCCCTGCTCCTGGCAGCTTGGCCTTGTGGACTAGCATTACTGGGTCCAGCAGTTCTATCCTGGGGATGGGAATGGATAGAGAGCTCTAGTAACTTTATAGCATTCACAGTTATGTCTAATTTAATTCATGATTATAAGGATAAAAATGGTCTTGATTGAACAGTGCATTTGATTATATAATCACCAAATCAGAATGAGTAGCCCAGTTAGTATAATGTTATTTTATGAAATAGTTCACACCTACTCTTAAGTTTTTTTTTTTTCTGAAATTTATTTGGAAATTAACTTCAATTAACCAGATATATGAAATGTCACTGGATTTCCTTCCAAACTTGACTTGCAAGAATAGCTAAGATTTCTGAGAATGTGGCTCCAAGTGTCTCTGATTTTAAGGGTCCTATTTAATACCCCAAAATTTATTATTTTTTCTATATGCCTGGAATCCATGTATACCAAGAACTCAAGCTCCTTTTTTTTTCCATCAAGTTTTAGATTGTTCTCCAAGGAAATCTTATGGTCCCAGATCCAGCTGTGTGCATCTATTGTTGATATGGGCCACTTTCACCCTTTGTATTTGTGACTCCCTTGAGTCACATCTTGGACCTCTATTCCTTGCTGCCATTTTGGATTTTAAAATGATTTCCTCAGCAATCTAAGAGATATCCTGACAGCAAACCTGTGGAATGACATTTCATTTTAGTGGGTTGGCTTCCTATCAGAATATTAGTCTCTTTGCAAATTGTTTTTGGTTTAAGGATGGGCATGTGATTAAGGTAGAGGAAGTGAAATGCACTTTTCAGACTTTTGCTTTTATTGTTGAGACAGTCATGCTCTCATTTTTTCTGGGTTTAGACCAGTGAAGATATAAACAGAAGTTACACAGAACCTTGCAATGAGGGAGGGAAAGCCTATGCAAAATAAAGCAGAGCCAGAAGATTGAGAGTCTGGGTGCAGATAACCAGAATCAAGCCAGATTTACTCCTAGGCTTTTTATTTATGGAAACAAATACAACCCTTTTATTTGCTTAAGCAAATGTGGAGTGATTTTCTTTTTCACCTGGAATTGTAAGAATCTCCAGTAAATGATAACTATTTTAACTCTTTGAATTGCTCCAACGCATATTTTCTTACAATTAATAAACCTTGATTATTTTACAGTTACTTTTTAATTTTAAAATTATTTATCAGGAAATATTTTTAACTTTATTATTGATACTACTACAGATGTCCGCATTTTCTCCCTCTTTGCCCACCTCTACCCACCCCCACTGCCTTCTTTGTGGCCACACTGTTGTTTGTGTCTATGGGTTATGCATGTACCATATTTTGCCATGTATAATGCTGACTTTTTGCCAAATTTTTGAGGGAAAAGTAAGGATGCACATTATACATGGGTAGTACCTGAAATATCTTGTATCTGTTCTTGTGTTTTGTAATTACTTGTTACATAACATTTCTTGTACCGTGTTATGTTTGAAACTGAACGCTAAACTTCCTTTATAATACAAAAAACAAGTATCAAAACATAAACAAATAAAACATTGAATCAAAAAGTTAAAATGAAAGATTTTTTTCCTGAAAGTTTGGGCCGAAAACATGAGTGTACACTATACAAGGGAGCGTATTATGCATCACAAAATATGGTACGTTCTTTAGCTAATCCTTTTACCTTCCTTTATCCAGTTTCCTCCCATCCTACCACTACATCTTAAAGAAGTGTATTTTTTGTGTAAGGGTCATACCAGATTATCCACCTTGACTGTGGATACTAGCATTTGCCAGTCATGACTCACTGTCTCTTGCTCTAATCTTTTGTGGGCTATCTAAAACCTTTGTCCCCATAGAGTGTTTCTGACTTTGGATTCTGGTCTTCCTTGTTCTCATGATCCATAAGAGACATATGGTGGTAGTCTGGGAAGCCTACCTGCTAAATACTACACACAGTTCTGTTTTTAAAAAGATTTTATTTATTTATTTTTAGATAGACAGAAGGGAAGGAGAAAGAGAGGGAGAGAAACATCGGTGTGTGAGAGATACATTGACAGGTTGCCTCTCTCATGTGCCCCAACTAGGGACCTGACATGCAACCCAGGCATGTGCCCTGGCTGGGAATCCAACTGGCGACCTTTCTCTTTGCAGGCTGATGCTCAGCCAATTGATCCACATCAGTCAGGCTGTGTTTTTAACTCAATTAAACTTCTGGCAACCCACTTTCACTGGGAAGCATTCACTTATGCATCTATTCACTATTATGAGGCATCTCTTCCCAATATTGTTGACTTACTAGCTTCATAAGGTTGTTGCAATGCTCAAGCAAATAACATTTTATTATGAAAGTATTCAAACATACTCAGAAGCATAGAAAGTGTTTACAGTGAACAATCATGAACTTACAAACTAGATGCTATCATTAACATTTTACTACACTTGATTTATCATATCTACCTCTTAGTTTATCTTATTTTGAGGTGAATTTCAAACTAAGTCACAGACATGATTATACTTCCTGCTAAATACTTTGCATACAGCTCTGTTTTAACTCAATGAAACTTTTGGCAACCCACTCTCACTGGGCCTTGGTTCCTGCATATGAAGAAACATAGAGGTTGCTTTAGATGACCTCCAACTGCCCTTTCCAGCTCTGACATTTTGTAGTTCTCTGACATTTGCTTTCTGAGTTGATTGACATGTGTGTGCCAAATGCTCTCTTTTTGGATTTTAAAAGGATTAATATGGAAAATATATTTTGTTTATCAATGGAATACTTACCGAACTGAAACCTGTTTCATTTAGAATAACCTATTAACCAGTCTGTTGTGACTTTGAGCCAATGCAGATGTTTTAGAGGTCTAGGGAAAAATAAAAGTAAGTATCAGGTATATATATTTTTAATTATGGGAAAAGTAGCATCTTCTCTAGGAAAGGAGAAAAGGGAAAGAGCATGTAAGAGCAAATAAATTCTAATGCAAGTTATACTCTGCCAGTGCTGGGGAGGAAGGAGATCAAAAGTATGATGGCTAGACAGCAAAACAGTGGAAGTCAGATTTCTGAGGCCACTAAACCTGACAGCATTACCCCTGTTTACTTAATGCTGGGTGTCTCTTCCAGATAGATTTTTACAGTGATGGTTTTTAGGAACTAAGAAAATGGTGTAAAACAAACACTTTCCTATTCCCCAAAAAGATATCATGAAAGTCAGTCTGACAGAGAACTGATTATTTCTAGAAACAATACTAAAACATAACTTATTGCAGGAAACAACTAAACCAAATGGAAACCACGACCTTGCTTTTCTGTGGCCAGTTTGCTCTAACAAGCGAGGCTGTAGTGAAGCAGTCTCAACTTCTGATTTCCTTGGAAACCCATGAAATGGCTTCTTCAGCAGGGATGCAAATCAGTTACTATAGCTCTGAGGCAAGGCCTTTGGCATCTGATGTAAATTCTAATTCTCAATGAAGCAGCCCTGCTCATACTGAGGCCCCTCCTTAGACCCCACTCTTTTGACTGCAAAGACTCTTCTGGATTATTTTGAATAATTCAGGGCAGAATGAACATATCAGTGAAATTCTTTATAACTGTCATCGTCTTTCATGAAACTTCCAGCATTTAGCTACATATGTGAAATAAGAAGGCCACAGGTCTTCTTGGGATGGCCTATATGCATGCCAGATGATCAGTCTCATTAAATATAGACAAGTATTAAAATTCTTTGTTATCACAATTTTTTTAATGTTTTTCAAGTACAGTTTTCTGCCTTTCCCTCCCACCCCTCCCCACCATCCCAGGCCTCCCCACCTCCCTCCCCCATTTCCACCCACCTTGTTGTTGTTCATATGTCCTTTATAATTGTTCCTGTAAACCCTCCACCCTTTTCCCCCCTTTATCCCCTACCTTCTCCTTTCTGATCACTGTCAGCCTGTTCTCAATTTCAATGTCTTTGGTTATATTTTGCTTGCTTGTTCATTTTGTTGATTAGGTTCCTGTTAATGGTGAGATCATATGGTATTTGTCTTTCATTGCCTGGCTTATTTCACTTAGCATAATGCTCTCCAGTTCAATCCATGCTGTTGCAAAGGGTAGGAGCTCCTTCTTTCTTTCTGCTGTGTAGAGTTCCATTGTATAGATGTACCATAGTTTTTTGATCCATTCATTTACTGATGAGCACTTGGGTTGCTTCCAGCACTTTGTTATTATAAATTGTGCTGTTATGAACATTGGGGTGCATAAGTTCTTTTGGATTGGTGTTTCAGGGTTCTTAGGACATAATCCTAGCAGTGAAATTGCCAGGTCAAATGGCATTTCCATTTTTAGTTTTTTTTGAGGAAATTCCACACTGTTTTCCACAGTGGTTACATAAGTCTGCAATCCCAGCAACAGTGCACTATGTATATTTTAGATCAAGGAATCTGGATAAAAAGTGTTATCTGGTTATTTGGTCACAGTCCATCAGTTTCAGATCTAAACTAGGAATAAGTAGCCAGTCATTCACATGCCATATGCATTAGGGAAATATTACTGTAGAAATCTAAAAATAATCAGGAAAACTGCATCTCAAATAGCATTTTTCTTTTTTTCATGTTAACACTCTATTGCTTATGATGATGGCTCATTAGGCACTGTCAAATACTTCAGATCCTAATTCTCAAGTTTATTTGAAAATGCTATATTAATTTGGAATTAAAGTACCCAGTTACTGTAGGCATGTCTAAATTTGTTAACCTTGTATAGACTTTGATTACACAATCATTCTTTTTCTATAATTCTTATTGGTACAAGGCTTTGTCTGTGTGTATATTCCATTTTGCCTTAAAAATATTTCTGGAAAGTGGAGACAAACATAAAAGATTGTATGAGGCTACCATAATATAGGATTTTGGAATAGAGTTGTGGTCTAGGATTCAAGCTGGAGTATGAAGTATAGATTATGGAAATTAGCAGCTGCATGGTCTCTTTATTTGACTGTTTCTTATGAGCAACATGCTTGATTAGCTCTCTACCCTTTTAAATGGAATTATAAAATAATCATGTGTTCTGCCTCCAAAGCCCTTCATTGAGGATAACAATAAAGTGTCCGATGTTCAAATCAATGTGTGATACATTTATATGATTATTAAATGCTTGTAAATTGCCAGTTAACATTGCATGTGTTTACTACCTAGTAAAACAAGTGTTGACCCATTTATTTAAACAACTGGGGAGCATTCATCTTGGCTTAAGTCATTGTTTCAGCTTGGGAAAACTCTGCTAACGTACTAGCCAGCCAGCTTGCCAGGATATCATCTTTCGTCTGCATTTATTAATGGCTTAGAATGTGCATCTGTTGTCCTTAGTAAATGCAATGCTAAGAAAAAATAGCACTCAACAAGTCAATCTATGCAGGGGTGGGCAAACAGAGGTTTACAGTTGTAAGCATGTGAAACACAGTTTATTCTTGTATTATTATTATTAATTATTATATTTTATTTGTATTGCAACTATAAATACACTTTTGCTTACCCCTGTATATAACAGTTTTTTTTTAACAGAGAAAAGCTCTTTGTAATGTTCTTCATATTAGAAACAAGGAAGAAGTGTTCGTCAGAGAGAAGTCATCGAAGTTGCTGAACTTTTAAATGACATGCAGCAGATTCTTCTCATGCTGGGAGAAGATAAACATATTTGTTTCAGATATAATGAAAGCCATCAAGAGAACACTTTCTCCAAATATTTTAAATCACATTTATTTAGACTTTGGTGATGGTTTGAAGGGTGGTATAGAATACAACAGAAAAAAATAACAAATCTTCCATGGGAATTTTTGTTCACATAGCCATATGCACTAATGCCATCTTGTTTGTGGTTGGTGTTAGATCTAAAATTCAGGAAAACTATGAAGGTGTATGCATACTACAGTTACTATTCTAAGAATCTTAGCAGACTTGTTTGTGGCCCTGCCAAGGTAAAACTACAGTGAAAGTGGGCCAGTTGATGACATTCTGGTCAAGAGAACTGAGGGAAAGTTTGCAGGCTACAAGCCCATACAAGTGGCTCAAAGTGGGTTTACTTTGGACAGAAATAATATAATGCCATAACACATCCACAGGGAATTCTAACTTCTGTTGGAGTTAAATAAGACTATGTAAAGGTAGGGTTAGGCATTTGGATAAGTAGAAAGGTATAATTTTACTTGAACATGTTGTTTTGATATATAGTATGTAAGAAGAAACTATAAAGTCATTGCTTGGAAGCCATAATTGCATCACCTCAGTCTGATGCCATGGAGTCTAACAGCAATATAATTAGTATAATTATGTTGATCATGGTGGTGATAATAAGGGCTAGATTTCTGGGAATATTAACTGTTGATGCACAACACAATATATAAATGGAAGAATAACATCTAGACATAGATAATATGGAAAAAGAACTATTAGACAAAAATACATCATTTCTAATAGAAAAGAGGAAAATTTAATTTGCAGATATCAGTTGCAAATTTACCATAATAAGATTCTCAGTTTATGCTACCCACAATAATAATTCAGGCTAATATATCCTTGACAAATTAGCAATGCCTCTTTCTGGTTGCTTATTTGACTTGGGAAGAGAATTTGATGTGTTGGTTTTTAATATAAATGATCAAGCGTTGGTGTCTGCAACTTGCCTACAAGTTGTCTTCATCTGTTTAATTTCTTTCAATCCTACCTCCATTCATCTCCTCCTCTGAGAGGTGAATAAAAGGAAAAATAGGTCATGAAAAAGAAGGTATTTTATTTCACTTTAAGTCAGCTTTGTAAAATCTTTTAGTTTTAGATAGATGCCTTTTCTCCTGACAGTAGCCTTACAATTGATGTAGCAAATAATGATAAAAATGAAAATCAGAATTTATCTTCTTTTTATAAAGAACTTAAGGCTCTTTATTTACATCTAATTTGAGGACATTTAAATCACATTATGTGTAAATATTTTCACTTTTGTAATTATTGTGAACCTTCATCTTCACTGAACTATATATTACTTTGTGTGTGGAAAAAAATGACTTAATGGTAATTTCATTTGCCTTAATCTCTCATCTTCCCCTCAGGATAACATGCATTACCATTGGCAGACTTAGCAAACATAGAAGAAAACAGAATTAAGTTTATGTGTCAACTCTTTGTAATACTCTTTTAATAAATGTCTGTAGGCATCTTGTAGATAGTATAGAGCTTCTTCTTTAGTGTACTATGTATAATGGGAGTAAAGTAATGGATTTGTGTTCTCCTTTTATTGGTGTTTATCTTGTCCTCATTCAGTTTGCTTTTGAAATCTCTATATCCATCTTGGCCATGATATGGCAGGCTTTGTGGCCATATAGGAGAAGGCATTGATTATGTACCCAATTATACCTCAAGTCAGTCGTCGTCTTCTGAAGGTTATTGTCTGAGGTAACAAGTAGCATCTTGGATTAGTTTTCCATATAGGCCATGCCTCACTGAGTAGCTCTTAATTTTCATTCAGAAAATAGCAAATGTATTGAAATTTAGAGTAAGAATTTGTATTTTTCAGCCAGCTTCTTCTACTGTATTTTTTTAATCTAAACCCAGATACTCAAAGCCAGAAACCCTGAGAGTCAGTCATCCTTTACTCAATTTTACCCTGTCCTATGCATTCTACTCCCATTGTCATTTAATCATCAAGCCCTGTTGGTTCAGCTTATTAAGTACCCCTGGAAGCTGCCCTCTCTTTTTTATTGGGACTACCCATATCTTGGCTCTGGCCTCCTCTAGTTTCAGATGTAACATTGCCACAGTCTCTGAGCTGGTCTTTGTTTTGATCTTGTCTTTTTACAATTCATACTCAATGTTGCCACCAGTATGATCTATTTTTAAAAATGCTAATGACACTTCCCAGTTTAAACATTTTGTGAATGTAAGAAATGTCCGAACCTGTAGAGGCTTTTTATGAGTTTATTTGAACCATACTGATGACATATGCTGGGAAGCAAGATCTCAAATTCTCTGAGAATAACAATTTTTCAGCTTCTTTTATCCATTTGAAATTAAGGTGGTGAAGTAAGGAAGATTGGAGAAAGCAAGGTGAGGATTGGCTTACAAGATAGTTAGCAAGATTACTAGCTCTCTTGGGGGTGGTTACAGCTTATTTCAAAGGCCTGTTCACCTACATGCACAGAATCAATGGACAGAGCAAGCTTAAAGCAGAGGTAAACCTTTTACTAATCCCTGGGTGGGCCTACCCACTGTAACCTGCCCAGTTAGTAACTTATGATAAGATCAGATCACCCTGTGAAGTTAGTTTCTATATAACTTTTTTCTTCATTCACAATATCAAGGGCCTTTTCATTATTTACAGCAAAATGAACAATATCTATTGTTTATAGGTGTTCAGTAGGCAATAGAAATGAGTGAAGATGGCCCCAGGAGGAGAATGTAGAAAACTGGGGAGTCCATAGCCTATCTACACAGTCACCACTCAGCTGAAGACTGTTATTGTTATGCAGAATTGTGGGTCACTTTTGCCTAATCTCTTTATTTTCTCCTCAGAAGAAATTAGAAATCCAGACTTTCACGTTAAATGTCTTGATTTTTAAATATTGGCAACTAACTTGTTTTCTCAATTCTTTGTGGATAAGGGAAACAAAATATGTCAGCAGGCTCTTGGGATCGTGCTTCACCTGTGTGCAGCTTCTATCCTCTAGGATAAAGTGAGTCCCTTAATGTGGTATATGAAGTCCTTTATGAGCTCTTTCAGACCTATGTCTTGAGTCTCATTTCCCATGACTTCTGTCAGTTACACCTTTGAAAAGTGCTCTTAAAATCTTTTTATTTCTCTCTGTCCCCAGTGCCACTCCCTTATTTCAGGCCATCATAATCTCTCCCCTGGATTACCACAAGAGCTTCTTAACTGGTCTCACTGCTTCAAATCTTTCCTTGTTCCAAATGATTTTTCAAGTCGTGATCTTTAGAAATGGAGCAGTGATTTATTGAGAATTTCATGTGGCAGAGTGACCTATTGAAAAATTATGCAGGGCTTTCTTTTCCTCTTCTACAATTCATTGGAAGAGGTGGTAAGCATTTTCCTATTTTCCAGGAGAAGCAGCTAGGGCTGTGTGTTTTGAAGAGAGATGTAATAGCGTGGCTTTTGCAGAATGTCTCTCATGGCCTGGCTATGGAGATGGGCTGGGGAACTCCACATGGTTCTAGGAAACTCTTACCTCATAAAGTACAACCATTGTCTAGTGGGGAATCACATTCTGCAGAGCAGAGAGGTGGACATCTGTGAACGCCATTAGGCTGGCAATTGGTATGTTACCATCTTTCTCTGTAACTAGAGTTGAATGTGGTGCCTTGTATTGAAGTTACTTAGTAAATATTGTTGAACTGCATGTGGTATTGAGGCAAAATACATTACAGGGTTCTTTAGGAAGCTATGGGTTCTCTGTTTAGAAATTTTAACATCATTTTGAAACATATATGGACTGCACCTACAAACTCACAGATAGAACTGTTATGGGCTTAGCTTTCATCCACAGAGTTACCTCTTATACCTTACAAATCCCTGTATGAAAGTAAGAGCATGTACTTATTGGTGACAAGTGGTTTTCCAAAGTTCAAAAGTGACAAAAACTAGAGAGAGATCAAAGTTACCAAATAAAAAGTATTCATGTGCTTTGTGCAAGATAACAAGCATTTAAGAAGAAATATTGCTTAAAATAAGAAATCAAATTTATTTTCTTCTTAGAAAATGTTGTTTTAGTTCTGGCTCAGTAAATTAAATAAAAGTTTCCTTAGAACTCTGGAATGAAACATTGTAACTTAGAAATCCATACCTTGCTTACACCAACTTTCAGTATATTATAGGGAATGGGCAAATAGTTTTATTTCGCGTGCTAACTCTGAGAAGACAGCCTTGTACTTGGTCATCTTATATCTAATATCTAAATAAATAAATGGCAGTTCTTACTAGGAGCACTATGTTTAGAAAAATTTTGAGCTTAAGTCCAAATTCAATGGGAAAAATTTCATGATCATGGTAGAATGTTGGCCATGGGCATGGGGCTGGATTGGTTGATGACACTTGGGCCACATATTCCCTTTGTGCACATGTTTCCCATAGACCCCATATCCCTTCTGGCCATACCTCCCCTATGGGCTACGTATATTCCTTGAGCTACATATTCCCCATACTTTCTTGATTAAGGATTCATGCTTCCTCAGTTTATTTTCTTTGCAGGTGTCTGGAAAGAATTTATCATTTTATTTGATCTTTAGTAAAACTCTCTATTTCAATTTATAGACAAAGACCTACTTGAAAGATAGGAACTTGCTATTTACTGAAGGAATAAATTAGGGGTGAGCCCACTTATCAGTTCTAACTGAGGCTGTTATAGTATAGTCTAGTAGTTAATTGATGAGTTCTGGAATCTTATGAAATAGAATTTAGTTCTATTTGCCACTTACTTGTAGAGCAACTTTTGGCTAAATTTACTCTGACTCCTTATTTCCATCTGGAAAATATGGATAATGACCAGTGTCTGGCAAGTTGTTTTGATTATTAAAGAAAATAATAATCAGAGAGGTTTTAGAATAGTACCTGGCATGTAGTAAGAACTCTATTAATGGAAATAATTATACCAATGACTATTATTCTACATGATATAGGGGCAACAGAGTACATATTCATATTGAAGTCTCTCTAACAAGATTATCACATTTATCAAGCAAATCAGAGATAGTTCAATCTAATAGACTCAATACTGTATTACTTCCTAAAGTGAATGTTGAAAATAATTTTATAATAATATAAAAACACATTGTACCTTAATTTTCATGTAACTGCTTAACTGAATACAATCTGCTTTTACTTCATTATAAAGATATTATTTTCAACATTTATCTTAAGAAGTCAGTCAGATCATGTATTTGTTTTAAAAACATAGTTTTTTAAATAGAAAAATGTGTTAAGATGAGGTCTTCAATGTCATTTTGAATGAATTACAACTGCATCATTGAAATGAGTGACTTTCTTATTTTTCAACCTGTGACTAATAAACTTCAGATGTTTTCTAGTTTAGACATTGCAACTATTCTGTGCAGTGGGCATCAGCAGTCCCATTTACCCATGAGGAAAGTGAGTCTGTATCTACTCTTTACATTGTCTCCTTCTTATCTCTGAAGTAATTCTTCAGACAGCAAGCACAGCAAATACTTAATGCTGAGTGAGTGAGTGAGTGAGTGAGAAAACCAGAGCTCTGAGAATCAGGTGGCCCTGTGGTCTGGAGAAGGGCACTGTAAGTCTGCTGAGGAGGACATTTCAACCATTCCCTGATCTTGGTTGGGGCCATACTTAAATCTGTACTAAAGAAAGAGACTCTAGCTAATTTGGATACTGCTGGAGAAGATACTTTTTTCACTGTTTCCTTTAATAATGCCTCCAAAATATAATGGCTTTTAAGGATAAGAACAGTGTCTGGTGTAATGAGAGAGGAAAAGATTTTTTTCTATAAAAATGAAATTACCATTAGTCATAATAATTGACTAATCACCTGTTTTGTAGACCAAGCCTCAGTTTCTCATCTATACATTGAAGATATGGATTGCCCTTGCCTCAAAAGCTCCTGGATAGATTTAAATAATATACATAGAAGGCACTTAGTGTGTAGTTATTTATAACATAATAAGTATTAACTAAATGTTCATATACCTTTCTCAACATTTCATTTGGCAAAATCAAGATGGCAAATGGATTTTTAGGGAGGAAAAAAATAAAGAAAAATCTCATTCAGTGATGGGGAAAATTTAAAGGTGTGAATATAGTGACTAAGTAGTTAAATCTGAAAACCTAAAGATGTGATACAGCACAAAATTAAGGTGAATAGCCAAAGATGTGTATTTAAAATCAAACAGCATCTTTAATAAATAGTATTCATTATAGACAGTCAGCAAAGCTTTCAAAAGTAAAACTTTTTTGAAAACTCATCCCAATTCTCCAATGAATTGATTGCTATAAATTGCACAACTACTGTATTTCAGTTGGATTTGGAATCTACAGTATCAAAATGAGCACATACACACACACACATCTAGCTGTTAGGAAATATTCAGTTAACTCAGATAGACTGTAAATGTTTTATTTGCAAATCGAGGTCTTTCCATGGACCCTGTCCATGATAATACTGTACAGTACAAGGGCTTTCATGATAGACATTTTTGGCAGCAGTTACTTCCAGTCTTTAGAGGCTGCCAGATCCCTGGCAGTATAAGAAGAGTTCTGGCCTCATGTAAAGAAATACAAGGTCTTCATTATACCAGAGTTTAATACTCACAGCCAGAAGGCTTTAGATACAATGTACACACAGAATCTCTGTCTTGCCTTCAGACTGAACAACTGTATTTCCCCCCGCCTGTGGTGTGTTGCAAAACTGCCATAATGACATGGAAAGCTATAGAGACTCACACTCAAAATTGAAATAGACAATCCAATTAAATACATTCCACAAACAACTTTTGAAATGAGTCTAATTTACCAAAATGTGCTAATAATTGACTTTGATACCTACATGGTGACACTGATAATTTTGCTGATCAACAGAACCTTCCTTTTCTGTGTTACTTTAGTTGAGAGAGAATTTGCTTTAAACAAAACTGGTGTAAAAATTCACATTTATAGCTCAGAAAAATGAGGGTTTTTTTATTACAAGAGGATCTTTTGCATGAGATTCACCCTGGAAGTTTGTTAAGAATACAGAAGATGGTTATTAATTATCTTTAAGCATTTTGGAGTTTCTGAAGCACTTTCTCTTACCTGATCTCATTTGATCTTTATAAGAATCATGTGAGAAAGTAAGGTGGTATTTATTATGTTTTTCATATGCATGATGTTCAGGGAGGGCCCCAGGTCATTGGTTTTATGAATAGCTAAGCCAGGACAAAATGAGTCCCATCCCTTTACTCCTACTTATGGGTTGAGCTTTCTTGGCTAGTGCATTTGGCCAGGAATCAGTTGAAGAAATGTAAAGCCTACTGGCTTTTCCAGGAGCATTTACAGGCATAAAATAAAGTATTCCTGAGCTGCCTATGCCCTGTCAGCCTTTGCAAAATTAAGGGAAATGAGGAAGAGCCATCTTATTCATTTGGTATGCAAGGTACAATGAATAAATCATAGACACTTTACATGTGACTATGAAAATGGTTGAGACTTGAAAAAAAATTGGTTCCAGAGTAGGAAAAATTTTAAAAAAATCAAAATAAATAACTGTTTAATTGAATGAGTATTTAACATTAGGTCACTTAGTCACTTGCAAGTGAGCTCAAATCGTATACATACAAAGATATTTTTTAAAAAGATTTTATTTATTTATTTTTAGAGAGAAGGGAAGGGAAGGAGAAAGAAAGGGAGAGAAATTTTAATGTGTGGTTACCTATTGGGCACCCCTGACCAGGGAACTGGACTACAACCCAGAGATGTGCTCTGACTGGGAATTGAACTGGTGACCCTTTGGTTCACAGGCTGGTGCTCAATCCATTGAGCCACACCAACCAGGGTCAGGATATTACTGTAGATACATTTAAATATGTTTGATATGACATAAGATGAAACTTTTGAAAGTAAACATGTTTGGGGCATACCAGGGCTTAAAGTGGTCTGGTTAAAAGGGGTAGGAATAGAGTCAATGGTAAATAAAAAAGTATCCTGGAAAGTTTATTATAATAATAATAATTATTATTAATATTATTTGCCTGGAGGATGCCAGTGGCTGGCTTTTACATGTGTCTTATGTCTCAGCAGCTTGATGTGCCTTAGGTCAAGCTACTCAAAAGGCAAAGTTGAGGATGGGGACAATATAGAGTTATTCAACTATTAACCCATTTTCCCTTGAGTCTAAGGTTGCCAGATTTAGCAAATAAAAGTATAGGATTCCCAGTTACATGTGAATTGCAGGTAAATGAAGAAAATTTTAGTAGAAGTATTTTGGCAGAAGTATATACATTTTTAGTAAAAGTATATCTCATGCAATGTTTGAGAATTTTTTATGCTAAAATAGTCATTGTTTATTAGAATTTCATGTTTTATGGGTGTTCTGCATCTTAGACAACCCTAGCTGAGGCACTTCAGTCTGATTCACTTATGTTTCTAGATTTTTAGGTTGAAGTTCCTGGCATCATGACCAGTATGGATTCTTTACTTCTCATCAATTTGTAAAAAGTAGATATTTGAAAAGTTCAATTTATAACGAACATTCCCCACAGTTTTTTGTTGTGAACTACCCTTCCCTTGCTCCTATACACTACCTCAGCTAAGCATTAAGGAACTCTACCTTTCAAATCTGCAAGGAAGACAGTTGCACTGAAAATGTGCAGATTGGCTTGACATGGCATCATGGTCTTGACCATTTTCCAGACTGTATTGCTCGTGCTTTGGATAACAGATGCTTTGTAGTCTTTGGTCCATAAGAGGTGTTTATAGAGATCTGATGGGCTATAAGCTTATTAAGGTCAGAACTATTTCTAATTTATTTTTATATACCCCAAACCTTGCAAAGTGCCCAGACTTTTTAAAAAAAGATATTATTTATTTATTTTTAGGGAGGAGAAGGGAAGGAGAAAGAGAGAAACAACATTGTATAGTCATCGCTTGAGTGCCCCCCACTGGGGACCTGGCCTGCAACCCTAGCATGTGCCCTGCCTGGTAATCAAACCAGTGACCCTTTGGTTTACAGGCTGGCACTCAATCCACTGAGCCACACCAGCCAGGGTGCCCAGACTTCTGAAAACATAGATTTTGAAATCACCCAGACCTAGATCTGATTCCTGGTTGCATAATCTTTCTCAGTAATTTTATTTGTCTGCACCTCCATTTACTTATTTGCAAAATAGTGATATAAATTCCTGTAAAGAATGCATAGTTTTTTTTTAATTAAATTTTATTTTAATTGTTGTTCTTATACAGTTTTCTGTTTTCTACTCCCATCCCGTCCCTCCGCCCCAGCCCTCCCCAGCTCCCTCCCATTTCCATCCCCCCTAGCTTTTGTCCATATGTCTTTCATACTTGTTGCTCTAATCCCTTCCCCTTTTCCCTGGATATTCCTATCCCTCTCCTCTCTTGTTCTCAATTTCAGTGTCTTTGGTTATATTATGCTTGTTTGTTTGTTTTTTTGATTAGGTTCCTGTTAAAGGTGAGATCATATGGTATTTGTCTCTCACCTCCTGGCTTA